>MCFK01002213.1:7253-24723 GCA_003610855.1 Erysiphe neolycopersici | reverse complement strand
TGCATAACAAAATTTGGCAATAACAAATTTTGTTATTTCTCGAAAGAGATGTCTGACCGGCCCTATTGTATATCGTTAAATGCTTCGCGGCCGCATCCACTTGTTCACATGAATTCGCTACTACGCGAAACTCCAATATGACTAAAATGTTTCTACTTACTCTTGTATTTACTCTATAGTGTTCTGCAGTCAAACAAAGCAATGTGTTAAGTACGTTGATGAGTTTTCAATCCACCGCACGTTCCTACAACAAAAGCTGGAGCTTTGTACCCAAAAAAGGTTATATTTTGTGCCAAATAATCAGTATCATAGATTGGACGTATGACATCACAGACGATATTATAAAACAACCCTTTAAAATCCATTGAATTTTTTTTTCTGATTTGTGCCGAATATTGTGGTGATGTGAAGTCTATTAAACAGCCGTGGTAAAAAAGTAATTCGCTTGAACATACACTCCGTCATATGAAAGTGATGATAATAAATAAACGCAACAATAGAGTGCTAATTATCCAGTAAATCTTGTGATGATAGGTAAAAGGATAGTTCAAATTAATCAGCATGTAGATGGACGAGCATATCTCCCACGATTAATTTATATATCAGTTACTATTTTATAGGGTTATTTTATGTAACTGAATTGGGAAGAAAAATATGTAGTTTCTAATATTGATTTTGGGTTCGGTTTTTATTTCATTTCACTTGATTTCATTATTGCCTGATTCTCAAATTAAATCTTTTACCAAGCTGAAACAGAACCCATTATTCATTTTTAATAAACGCTTCTTTAGTTCCTCATTCCGCGAAATCCGTCATTCTGCCGAAGTGACTCGCCCCGTCCAAATCCTCGACTTGAGTTATGTTAGTTTAAATAAACGATTAAGACTGATGAGAACTTACAATTGTGGTGCAAACTCTCCGGGGGCACCGCCTTCTTTGCCTTCGCCAGCATCCCGCCTGCGATAGCCTCCTTCTCGATCACCACCACCACGTCCACCACGTCCACCGAAGGGCCGGCGCTCTCTTTCGCCGTCTCCTCCCATCATTCCACGAGGTGGTGCATGAGATCGCTGTTGTTTTATATGTGTAGCAGGAACAATATCTGCTGGGAGATGTAGCCACTCCCTAAGATAGTCAAGACCCTCAGTAGTGAGTGTGTAATAGTAGTATTGCCATGAAAATTGGGTTTTGACGTAGCCGCGGGATGTCAGAGATTGACATGTCTTAACAACATAGAGGTTCTTTGTCTCAATATCAGGATGGGAACTGTTAAAGTCCTTTTTTGCCACTAACACTCCTTCACGGAATAGATATTCGTGGACCTTCTTTCTATCAGACTTTGGAATGAGCCTTAATTATATCAGTAACATTTCACAGAAAATAACGAGTAACAGCAACATACATTGTGACGGTCGCAAAGGCTTTACGTAGACGGTCGAATTTGGGATTGTGTGGAAATTAAGTTGTGTGATTTGACGAGCGGCCGCTAGCGAGAAGCCAAGAATTGCGTCTAGTAACTAATCATACATCGGTACTATAAAACCAAAGAAACTCAATAAAATCCAAATCCAAAACTATCATGGCTTCAGATATTGCAAATGTTCTTATTACATCATTCCCTGGACTGGGCCTCCCATCCACCCTTTCTCTTCCCCTTAGTAAAAAAACAACGGTAACTCAGTTACACTCGCGCATTAAAGAGCGCCTCCCAATCCATAACAGTCGTCTTATTATTACCACTACCTCCAATAAACAACTTCAGTGTAATTCTTCAAATAAAATATCCACTCTTCTTTGTCCATCTAGTGAAATTATCTGTCTAAGACTTTCAATTCCATTATGTGGTGGCAAAGGTGGCTTCGGTTCTCAATTACGGGCTGCTGGTGGTCGTATGTCCTCAAAAAGAAAACGTGGTCAAGGAGATGAAAATGCCTCCAGCCGTAACCTTGATGGACGCAGACTACGAACTGTGAACGAAGCTAAAGCTTTGGCTGAGTATCTCGCCATCAAACCGGAGATAGCGAAGCGAGAGAAAGAAGAACGACGCAAGAAATGGGAACAGATTATAGAACTTGCAGAGCGTAAAGATGATGAATTGAAGTCGGGCAAAAAACGGAGAGTAGATGGTAAATGGGTTGAAGACAAAGAAGAGGCTGTTGAGAGAACCAGAGACGCTGTTATCAACGCAATGAAGAATAAAGCACGAATTGTGGATGGTTTAAACTCTGAAATTTAGCGTATTTCTTAAGCTTGACATCAATAGAGTCTTGACTGATAACAATACAGATAAGCAAAGGAAATTTTTACAGAGGTGTAATCGCATTGCTAGCGAAGTTCCACCCATTACTTCATAGTGCGCGAGGTATCTGTGAGGTATCAAATAGAACTTAACATTGCATACTTCAGTAGGAAATAAGTAAACCTATTTGAGGCAAACAATCGAAAAATGAGGAACACTAGTAGTTGATGTATTTCCAATAAGCATTAATATATCGAGACATTAAGTAATTCTATAGAGTAGATATTTCTATATGCTATTAGAAAATCTATTGAACTCTCGAGATCTCCTTTCTTTTAATTGTATTCTGTACTTCTGAGATTGATCGTCACACGAGGTACAACCTACTCGCCCAGCTACTGGATTATTTTGGCATTTCCTTAGGAAGTAAATCTACTAAGATGTTAACTCTAGTTGGGCAACAACATTGTACGCTATGTAACTAGTTAGTATTCGAAGTATATGATGATATTGATAAAGGAAGAGTATAAAGATGATATGAGCAAAGAACAAATTGACGTAAATCCACTTGTATTACAAATTTCTTAATTGGTTGAGAAGTACACTTTATCTAATCGAGCTCGGCGGCATAAATCACAAAAACTAAAATCACGGTGTGTAGTTTGAAGTAACTAAAATTTACAATCACATGAGTGTAGTTAACCCTGACAGGATTGTTGTTAATTATTACTTCAAGAATTGTAACTGTGTGATGAATTAGAAACTAAGGATTTTGTCACATTTATCCGTTCCATCAGCGCGGGGTCTACTATTGAAATTCCTATACTACACAGGAAAATTTTCGAAATTCGCAATGATCTTAGAAAATTGGTTTTATTACACGAGTTACGTAAAGACATAGATGCAATGAGTCTTTCAAATGGTAGGTCGTAACCCATTACTGCAATTGATATTCAATACTCTAGAATTATCACATAATTGAGTTAAGTCATTTCCATGCCTTGAACTAAATGAAATGCCGTCTAGACGCCGTAGATTGTACCAGATATTGAAATCGTTAGAGCAAGACTTTTCTTTGCTTAACTTATGTATCAGTTGCATCTAAATGCTATCTGAAGTTAGTTCGGACAGTGAACGTCAAACTTATAACTTACTGGCTGTATCCCGATTTTTGCTTCTTGATTGATTGTTTAGATAGATTTTACCGTTTTTAAACAGACCTACAAAGCTTCACATGGAATTCTTATTGGTGGTAGCTCAAGTCGAGGTGTAACAAACATAATCTATAGTGTACGTTTATTTCTACTGTCAATCCACCGTAGAGTTCTAATTCCATAGAAAATCGAAAAACCTCGGGCACTAGTAACATACTGAATAGAGCATTTATTCTAGAAAATCTAGGGTGCCTGTCACCTTGCATTCATAGCTATGTGTTTGTACCTCAGTTCATCGAGTCATCTGTGCGGAGCAATCTCAGACAATTTGTTCCAAGGCAATTTCCTCTTCTAAATCTGGGACACAAATAGAATATTTTAATTATTTGGAACATTTCCTCTATCACTACTTCACAGATGTATAATATGGCATCGTTTGAAAAAGCGACTAATGTTAATTATCAATAAATTGATTGTGGTTATCAGGATGTTGAGTTCCTAATGCTCAGCACAATGACCGAATATTTGGCTTCATAATGACATATATATGTATAATAACATAATTCTATCAATATCTATTCTACAATTTCTGATATACAGTAGACTGACTATAGCCATGTTGAATATGTAAATAACCCTATTTATTTCCACATCAGCTGTTTGTTTTGCTCATTGATTTTCAGCTGCACCACCATGACAACTACTAACAGGTTGAACATTTTGCATTGTAAACCATGAAACGCGAAATTCCAATTATCATGTGAATCACAAAGAATTTAATTATAGTTTAGGGTTGGATTTTATCTTGTAACCAAATCATTTTTCACTCCTTCATGAAAGCCATAGAAAAACGTTCAGGGTAATGAATATGCCCTTCACTCCCAACATATACCATGCCATCTAGAGAATTGTTTGAACACATTTAATTCTGCTTTTTTTTACACATCCAAACGAACGGGAAAGTTTCCATTTTCTGTAGACGTATTGTGAGTTTCGCTATGTCATAAAAGAACAATCCGTCAAGTAGGCTCACCACGCTGATCGTCCCATCTGTCAATCCATGCACCAGGACATAATGATCGGAATGCATGATAGAACTAAGTGAATGTTAATCAGATTTATTCAATAAAACCAGATTGCTTCTGATCAAGAAAATGAGTAAATACTTGTCGACATGGCGCAAATTCTTCACCCCTAGCTAGTATACACTTGTGGTAGTCAACATAATTTTGCCAGCAATGTTTGGTCTGATTTTGATTGGGGAAACGAGCATCATATCCTGAAGAAATAGTTATAATTTTGATTTTAGGTTCCAGAAGGACAAGAAGATACCAGCTTTCAATCAATGTCAATTATTATCTTATCTTCCGAGTGTAGTTTTGATTTCTTACCTGTGACAAATTTAAATGGTTTAGTTACGCGCTCTCCATCAGGTACGTCAATTTCAGTCATCTTTACGGTTATTTCGATTTGTTACATATGAAGCAAAATTATGATGCCAGTTTTAGATATTGAATAATAGTACGGCTCGCTTAAACTGTTAATTAGCGCTGATCCTTAATCCGGTCAAGAATGAATTCTATATCGTTAACTTGAAGATAATACAAGATAAGTTTTCATTCGGAAAGATGCAGCAAACCTCATCATTTAGGATGTTTATGCCTACGAGACGGATGATGATTGTCCCAGTATGTTCATAATGCTTATTAAAATAATCAGGAAGTTGAACTCTATGTTTCTTACTGACAATTGATTTTCGTAGAAAGAGGACCAATCTGGTACGTTCATTATAATTCCATAATTAAGAACTGAACATTGCCTTTCAATTCTGTATTACCAATGAAAAAGAATGCACTAAATTCTAATCTGAGAAAAAGCACATTTTATTTCTCACCGTCTGCGCAAACTAAGAAAAATTCCACCAGAATTAATTCCTCTTGGTAGGCATCAATCAGAATAGAAGATGAATAAACTATTAAATATAATATAGGAATCGTTGTTGGAATTGCTGTCGGTTTTGCTGGATATTCCCTTGCGAAAAAATTTTGGGTAGATAAGACAATGCGGCTTAGTCGCCAAAATCGAAGATAATGAAAGATATACTCCACGGTTACGAAGATCAAGAACCTGTATAATACAAAAAGTAGTGAAGCTGAATTAGATTTGTCACAAACTGTTTGCTTCGTGAGGAGCTAACTTTATTTAGTAAATTAGGACTGCTTTCTTATCATTCCTATCGATAGTATGAATGATTGAAAAGTGCAGCTACGCAAGTTTAGGCCCAGCCACATCTAGGCCTTCAAGACCCTGCATAGGATCCTCTATGTTATTTTCAAGTTCTGGCCTTATTCTCCCAGTCGCAATCTTATCAGCCTCACTGACTGCATTCTCTGCAAGCCAGCCCTCCTACGTAGCAGTAATTTAATAAATATTTCCTGACGGGAGGAATCATTACTCAACTTACTTGCTCCCATAAAGCTATCTTGCTTCCCAAACCCTCGTTTACGTTCTTTGTAGGTTTAGCTGCATTAACTTTTATGACTTTCCCAAAAAGTTCTGCTTGGTCCATGTTATTTATTGCGTCAAAGGTGTCTTCCGGATCTTCGAATTCGATATATCCAAAGCCTCGATGAGGCTCTGACATACTAGGTACTTCTGGCTTACTATTTCATCTTAATTATTAATTCTTTAATTCCCTGATAAAAGGAAGACCTGCGGTAATGAGACATCTGCTATTTCTCCAAAGGGTAGGAAGGCTGCGTGTAGATCAGAAATTGTAACTGCTTTTGATAAACCACCAACGTAGATTGTGGCTTTCCAACGTGCTTGGTCTGTCATAATAGAGACTAAATTCTATATAAACGTTTTTTAAGTAAGTTAATTAAGATGTTGACAATTTGTATTTGTAAGAAACCCGCCTGTCTAATCAAAGGGCTAAATAAATTTAGTGTGTACCCCACAACTACCCGACTCTACTTAACCAACCCTTCCCATGTTCACGACGAGGAATAAATTCATCAATATTGATTTCTTTTCAACGAACAATATTCTAAGTAGTGTAGTAACCAATTTAATTACCTGCTTAGGATTGATAAACTCAAACCTAATGATTCTTAAATTACCTCATGATTTTCAGATTCCTAGAATACACCCACAACATACTATACACAAATAATAGTACAAACTTTTACATTTCTTCTTTCTTAAGTTGGTCAGTTGTGTTGCCTGGCGAATTATTTCTAAGCTAAATTTCTTGTTTACATTACAGGCTGCACTTAACATGCTACCTTTGATTATGGCCTCAGTACCGCCTTCAATACGTAGCCTCTTCCATTCTACTAATTCACGTGTTTCCATATTCATTTCCTCTTGCTGCAACTTCTTCCTGCTTGCTATACCAGCAAGACAGGTGGCCTTCGAATATTCTTCTTCAAAAATAGCATGTATAATTTTCTCTGTCCACGTTGGAGTTTTGAGCATTCCATGTCTTACGTGCTGGTTGGTATAAATAATGAGCGTAAGACGCCCATTTTTAGGGTGGACCTGTTTTTTGTGTATTCCCTTAGACGTTAATTATCATGGTGGATAAGGTCGTATTTGCTAGACAAATTGAGGATGACGCCACTCAATATCTCTCATCGTATAAGCAGCCGCTCATATGTTGGTTCTCTAACTTTGATAACTTGAAGGAAGGTCCGACATCACGAGATTTGAAAGATCGTCTAGAAGGTTAGTCATCGTCATCGTTTGAGCTTACGTCTTATTCACGGTGGAGCCTATCCAGTGTAACGTTTGGTCAGAACTGCTCTAAATCCGTTATCTCTAGAGTAGACCTCTTATTCTTTTCTATGGATAGGTCTGGAATTTTTTAATTATAATTTGACGTGGCACGGTGCTTAATTTGTAGATTGAATGTGTCGATTATTAGTTCCCTCCACTAAAATCTTAATAATTTTATTGCAAACAACAAAATTTTCAGGAAGTTTCACATTGCCGCGAGTTCTCGTACTTCATAAATTTCTAAAGTCTGCTTCGTAATGACCTTAAACTCATCAACCGCAAATGTCGAAAGGGGATCATCGTCTAATGTAACAAGCTCTAATTCCTCTAGATGTTTTTTTTATATTAGATTCGGAAAATTTTTCTAGTGGAGATTCGATATCTTGTCCAGAATAGGTGTTACTGGAGCGAGATGTAAATTCTGAGCGTTAATTAAGCTGTTATTCACCCCAAAATTGATATGATGGATGCTTCAAAAGAACGCAACATAATGGTTGTTAATCTCGAAACAACAAATTATTTAGTCGTGGGGAAGAAAGCCGGCTCAAAAGAAATTTTTTACATCCGCATGTACAGCTTACCATATCGGTATGATATTTTCGGAAACTCTAATTGAACATGTATCAAGTGATGATTCCACATGAGGAATTTCATTGTTTAACTAATGAGCATAGAGATATGTTTATCAAGATGATAAACAAGATGCCCAAGATTTTTTTGCTCCTTTAACATCGATAAAAATTACAGGCAGCATGCAAACGTAGTTTGGTTTTATTTTGTATGGCCGCATTCATTCAATAGATGATATTATGGGTACTTATTTATCTCTTAAGATATCTAGCTGGCTTAGCAACACCTAAGTAGACAGCGGGATCAGAGATCAGAAATAAGGTTCACATGTTATCTAAATTAGGTTGATTAGCACGTGATATTAACAATTCAAAGAGATGTGTCCAATTTTGAGTAAGTTGTTTGAGACGTTGTTCTTAAAATAAATCTATTTCGAGCCACAGCTAGGGCCCAGCTGTTAGTCTGAGATCATCAGTATTCAGTGCTCAAACTTGGCTTTTCTCAACTAATATTATCAAATCGTGATTTTTTCTGCATCTCGACTTCAGCAAAATGGCACGTCTGCGAACTATAACGAGAACTGGTACATTTTCTTGGAATCCTGATGCAGGGGCTCCATTACTAGTAACGGGAACCAGAGCTGGAGCTATAGATGCGGACTTCTCAGATGAAACTAAGCTAGAGCTGTGGGATTTAAGCTTAGACGACCCAGACCAAAACATTGAACTTCAACCTATTGCAAGCTATAGCACAGATTCGAGGTAGGAAATCCCCAAATACGCTTTATTGAAATTTTATCATATCAACTCATCACCAGATTCCTCGATATTGCATGGTCCTCCCCAAATAAAGATCACCCACGAGGTATAATTGCAGGAGCTCTTGAAAACGGCTCGCTATATTTGTGGGATGCAGAGAAATTTATGAATCAAACAGATGATGCTTTAATATCTCAAACTCAAAAGCACACAGGACCCATCAAATCTCTTCAATTCAACCCATTAAAGCCACAGATCCTTGCCACTGCCGGAACAAAAGGAGAACTTTTTATTTATGATATCAATGATATTACGAATCCATTCAGGCTTGGCTCTACTGCAGCAAGATCAGACGACCTTGAATGTGTTGCATGGAATAGAAAAGTTCCCCATATTCTAGCTACTGGTGGGACTGGAGGGTTTGTTACAGTGTGGGATTTAAAAACCAAAAAAGCATCATTGACTTTGAGTAATAATCGGAAGGCTGTCGGAGCAATTGCTTGGGACCCAGAAAATTCAACGAAGCTTCTTACAGCAACACCTGATGATTCAACACCAGTTATACTTCTTTGGGATTTACGAAACTCAAATGCACCAGAATGCACGTTGCAAGGCCATAACCAGGGAATATTGTCGATCTCATGGTGTCAGCAAGACAGTAATTTGTTGTTGTCCTGTGGCAAAGATAATAAAACAATTTTATGGAATCCACAACTTGGAGAGTCCTTAGGGGAGTTTCCTGAAGCCACAAACTGGACTTTCCAGACCCGATTTCATCCTCACAATCCAGCACTTTCTGCAACAGCATCCTTCGATGGGAAAATCTCCATACAAACACTTTTCAATACAAACTCCTATACGATACATCGAGAATCTAAAGATTCCGTTGATGGAGAAGATTTTTTTACAAAAGTTCAGACTCAGCCACAGGGAGCATCATTCTCACTAGAAAAGGCCCCTAAATGGCTTGAGCCGCCCTCTGGTGTTTCTTTTGGGTTTGGTGGCAAGCTCATTAGCTTTGGTCCCATGCCGACAAATACTGCCCAAAATAGGTCATCAAAAATTCAAATCACCCAGTATTCTGTCGAGAGTGAAATTGAATCAAAAATCCAATCTTTTGAGAAATCACAAAGATCGGGAAATTTTAAAGACATATGCCAAAACCATATCGTCCAAGCAACATCTGAAGAAGAAAAGGCTGATTGGAGGATCATGGAAACTTTAATTTCTGAAGATCCTCGGAAACAAGTAGTCGAGTATCTTGAATTCTCAGAAATCAAATCAACAGTCAATATTGAGGTAGATTCGAACGATTCGAAGGTCAATGATGTCATTGAGGGCAATGAAAAAAAATCTTCGAGTAAAAATAGACTCTCTAATCTTTTTGCGGATGGTGTGGATGGTATTGATGGTGAAAACTTTTTATCGAATTTATCAGTAACTAAAGTAGCTAGAACAGACAATCCCTTTCAAATCTACTCGGACTCAGACTCAGACGCAGAAAAACAAATTACCCAAGCCCTGATTCTTGGACAATTTGAAAAAGCGATGAATATTTGTCTAAAGGAGAACCGTATTGCGGATGCCTTGATTATTGCAAACTGTGGTGGAAAACTCTTGCTTGAAAAAGCTCAATCAACATACATATCTAAAAATGCCGAAGGTCCAAACTATCTGAGACTTCTTTCGGCAATCATAGGAAAAAATCTGTGGGATATTGTATACAATGCAGACCTAGATAATTGGAAGGAAACGATGGTAACATTATGTACATTTGCTGATTCTGAAGAATTTCCAGATTTATGTGAAGCTTTGGGCGATAGAATTTTGGATCATGGCTCACCAAGGAATGCTTCATTCTGCTATTTGGTAGGATCTAAGTTAGAAAAAGTTGTACCTATATGGCTTACGCAACTTGAAGAAACTGAAAAGATAGAAGTTGAGAAACTTATGGGTGATTCTATGTTTTCTGTTCATGCGCGCAATCTTCAAAATTTTATCGAGAAAGTAACTGTTTTCCGTAATGTTACGGGGTATAAAGATTTGGACCAAAGCTTGACATCAGGATGGAAACTTTCACCTCTCTACGTTAAATATATTGAGTATGCAGACATTGCGGCCACTCATGGTCAACTGGAAATTGCTGAAAGATACCTTGATCTATTGCCAGCTGGATATCCTGCTGCAGATGTTGAGCGTAATCGAGTTAAACTTGGACTCAAAAAAGCTGTTGCTGCTGAAGTAAAAAAGACTCAAAGTCAACCAAATTCTATGAGACCTCAATCTCATCTTGCCATGGCAAATACGTATGAGCCAGTAGGTAATATATCGACTACTATCCCAGCACGCTCATCTTCCTATATAACACCTGGTTGGACTTCCGCTCCACTGGCCCCCCCTTCAACCCAGGCTAAAGATTCTGGGCAATGGAATGATACGCCACTTGTAGTTAAACCAACAGTATCTAGGAGAGCTTCCCCCTTTGTTAGTCAAAACTATGTGCCGCCCATTAATAATCAGCAGCCAAATTTATCAATGCCTCCAGTCCCATATTACAGTGGCAGACCTGTGGCTACTCCGCCTCCACCTCCCCCCAAAGGTCCGGCTCCACCTCGAAGAACTTCAACACCTAGGGTTGAATCTCCTAAGCAATCCATGCAAAGACCTCCATCCACAGTAAATCATTATGCACCACAGATAACGTCAACCCCAAGTCAATTCGTTTCACCGGCAGTGCTAGCTACAAGTCAGTACGCACCAGCAACAGTACCAGCAACAGTACCAGCAACAGTACCAGCAACAGTACCAGCAACAGTACCAGCAACAGTACCAGCAATAAATCAGTATGCACCGCCAATAGCCCCAACAACAAGTCAATATGCACCACCAATAGCACCGGCTACAAGTCAGTATGCACGGCCAATAGCGCCAGCTATGAATCAATATGCGCCAGCATCAGCATCGACTAGGAACCAATATGGACCACCCCCGTCTCAACTAGCACCAGCCTTAAATCAACATGCACCTCCAATAGCCCCAACAACGAGTCAATATGCACCTCCAATGGCACCTGTTACAAGTCAACATCCGCCGCAAATATCTTCAACTTCACAATTATCTAACTTGCCGTCAACTGGAGCTCCTTCAAAAGCTACTGTACCTGATGCTATAACGAAGGTAAAGTATCCAGCTGGCGATCGGTCACATATTCCACCTAATGCTCGAAGAATGGTTGAGATATTTTCACAGGACATGCAACGTGTTGCCTCACAAGCGCCGTCATCATTTACGCCTCAAGTAAAAGATACCCAAAAAAGACTCAATATCTTATTTGATCATCTCAATAATGAGGAACTAATCAAGGAGAATACAATCCAAAGACTGAACGAGCTTGCAGAAGCATTGATAGTTAAAAACTATGACTTAGCGACTAGATTGCAGATTGATATCCAGAAAGAGAAGATGGATGAGTGTGGTAATTGGATGGTAAGTTTTTTCTCTCCGAGATTAAGGTCCTTGTGCATTGACATTTGTTAGGTTGGTGTCAAAAGATTAATTAGTATGAGCAAAGTTACTCCCTGAGTAAGACAAGGTCAAGTAATTTAACGATGAATGTAAAATTATCAAAAATGTGTTGTTGTATAAACTTAAGTAGATGTCTCTTTTCAAACCAAGCTAAAGGTGTACATATATATATATGCCTACAACTACGGGGAAAAAGTGAGGGCTAAAACTTCTATACAAATTTCATAGCACTAAGCACCCATCATTTGTTCCAAAGATCTCTTTAGACCACTTAATATTGTTCCTAGTTTTTTCGTTTGGTCAAGAGTTCACTTATATTCTGAAGGATTAACGCGTTTTACTACCCACATTTTTGTTGGTCGTAAATAAAATGAATAGTTGTCCGAACGTCTTAGGTAATTTATATGACAATGGTGATTTTAGCTTTGAGAGTATAAGTATCTAAAAAGAAGTAGAGATGTTTGAGTGATATTTAAGTAGATCCGGTTAGTAAGATTTTGACAGTGTATCGTATCTTAAGATACCTTACGTATCTATCTGACTAGTAGAGATATGTAAATTTACATGAGTCTCCTTCTAAGCCAATTTGAGCGCTTTGTCAAATAATAACTATGCGTTCTATTTTCAACCAATTGTGAGTGAAACTTGTATGAAAAATCTAAGATACAGTACCGCCATTAATCATTAAATAAGCTTAAAAAACCATGGTTTACCCATAACTGCGATAGTCATAATGATCCCCATCATTTTTATGGTGTTGATTATCAACAGAACAAGTTTCCTAAACCGGAAAAAAACACAAGCTGAAGGAATTCGAAACAGTAGATCTCAAAATACAACGTCAATTAACTAATCAGCAAAGCGGATGTCATCCTACTGGTTTTTATTTATAAATCTGAATTACAGCTCGACGAATGATTATAAAGTGTGGTAATAGTACGCATCTTATAGCTTTATGTAATATCTCCGCTAGCGGTCTTATGCAAAAGCCCTATGTCCTTCCTCATTGGGTTCAGGACCGGCGAAGTCGGTTGGGATCATGGCCTGAGACATGTCCTACTCGTTCACGCCCGATATTTACATCAAATGTAAGAGGAATATAAAAGGAAGTGAAATGAGATAAAAATAAAACTTCAGAAAAAGAAAAGAATGAAACTAAAGAAAAAAACAAATATTAGGATCAATCCAGCATTTCACACCAAGTTCTAACCCGCCATTTTAAGTTCTGGCACTGTGTTATGTACTCACCTCACATCCAGCAGAGGATAAGTTAGATGTTTGGCCACTGAAGCAGCCTGTAATCCGTGCAAATTTCTTAAAATTCTTAAAGCAATCATGTCCAAGAAGATATCTTCTGGAGGTATCTATATTCATACCATTTCGGAATTTCCGCATTTGATTTGCGTATTAACAATGAATAAAGTGGGTTGGGCTAGTTTTCCGTCTATAGACGCATTCTAGACTGGCGTCTAAGTGATGTAAGCGACGATGATAGGCCGCGAAGTCACCATATCCAGTTCTGGCAGCTATTAGTCTGTGTAGTAGGCGCTGAGACAATGCTGGTTTGGGTGGCTTTCTCCGACGTATTTTTAAGTCTAATTCTTGATACCTCGAAGGACAGACTTTAGACCATCACTTTCAAATAAGAAGTTGCCGGTGCTGCTGCATAAGTCATCGCAGGTAAGCCAATGAAATGAAACTAGGCTTAATATGTCTATCAGAATGATTTCTTAAAGCAGCTCGTGCATCTGCGTCTGCTTGTTCATTGCCCTTAGTTTTCGAGTGTCCTGGCACCCATCTGAACTCTACGTTCACATTTTTGGCTAGATTATGAAATAAGTAAGTTAGCCGAATACTGGATGATGATTTTCCAGATTGTAAAGCCAACACCGCGGCTTGATTATCAAGAAGTACGAAGATCTTCTCGCTATTTAGTCTCACGGACAGGGCGGCTCTAAGTTCCATGGTGGCACCAAAGATCTCTGCATCATATACTTCTCCACCATGCAATATGCCATTTTCTTTTTGAAAAGTTATCCCTTGACGTTGAAGAACGAACCTCCAAGTTGAACGGCCGGGGCCCTCTGAAGACCCATCGGAATATGCGCAGATAACTGTTGAGTTTAATGACTTCAACTAATTTTGATATTCCTGTATCCCCTCTACCTTTGTTCAAAGCGTTTGTGAGTATACTGGAGCTCGTAGTAGCTCGGCATCTTCAGCTTGAGGTAGCTGACAAAATGCACGTTGGATTCAAGACATCTGGTCTTCAGCTCTCTTAGTCTTAACTTTTTCTTAAATTTTAACGTGCCCACATTAGGACACACACTGGCTCTAATTCTAAGAGGATGACGGTCGTCTAGAGTACTGAGACGAGCAGCAAGTCGTAAACGATACCCTTCTGGAAATATGTGAGCTGGAGGAATGCCCCCCTCTCTATGTAGAGCTACATTTGGCGTAGTTCTCCACAGTGGTAAAGCAGCTCTCAAGGCCATATGTAAGACCTTATCGATCAAGTCACAGTGAAATGAAGTGGGAGGTCTTAGTACTCTGTTTCCTTTCGGTCTAGTTAAGCCCGACCACCACACTTCAGCTCCATATGTTGCTACTGTGACTACGCACAAATCTACTGCCGTAATCAAGGCTTTTGGGGCAGATCCTCTCTTGATGAAATTTAGCTTGTGAATATGTTGAGCTAGCTTGAGAGCTTTCGCACATCATGTTGACACATGATGTTTAATTGTTAGGCATGGGTCTAGACAAACCCCTAACCAGCGAGTATGCTCAGTCGGCTGAATCATCTTTCCACACACCAGAACTCCAACGAGTTCTTCTTTCTTGCGTACAGGGAGCTGAACTACCTCCGATATTCTAGCATCGAATACAACTGCATTTTCCTGTGTTCAATTCGTCAAGTTGTCCACCTCTCTTTGAGCTTCGGCGGCAGAGTCTGCAGCTGTACGCCCAAAGCCTAAGATACCAATGTCTTTAGCATAGCTGAATCGTGCAATCATATTCCCGCCTCTCTTTGGTTCCGCCATATAAAGTAGGAATAAGAGTGGAGAGATAGGTGATCCCTGTGGTACCCCACATACTAGCTCCTTCGGACTTGTCTCGCCTCCTTGAAAGCGAACCTGTTCTCTACGTCTCTCGAGGAACGACGAGATCCATCGAAGAATAGACTTCGGCCATCCTTGAGCTTGCATCCGCCAATTCAATCTGTTATACAGAATAGCATCGAAGGCTCCCTGTACATCCAGTATGACAAGTGTTGAGGCCCAAACTTGTTTTTTTGCTTCCTCTACGTCATGCACCACACAAGAGACGAGATCAATTGCTGATCGTTTTGGTAGAGCTCCAAATTGTTGCTCACCAAAAATGTCCAACATAATGGCAAAGTGGGACATTCTTTTAGCAGGTAGACTCTCTATCACCTTTTTCCTAGGCAAGAAAGCAAGGATACAGGTCTCCATCCATTCACAGACGAAGGGTCACGCCCAGGTTTTGAAAGAAGAACCACTTCTGCTAGCTTAAAATAGGTCAGGTGATATCCAAAGTGAAGACACGCGTGAAAAAGTTATGTAACGTGAGGTTCTAATTTATCCCAACACGCTGCAAGTAATCCAACACTTATTTCATCTGCTCCTCGGATAGTATTCCCACTGCCAATTTTATTATTCCCGACACAAAGTGGATTCTTGATTTGGATGATTTTGCTCTATCAAAGACCTTACACATTGTCTCCTTAACCTCGCAACATCCATCGCATCATCTTCATCAAATATCCCTACTTGTACGTTCATCAAAATCTATCTTCCAAGATACATGTAAAAAAGTTCTCCAGTGAAATATATAGATATTCTTCTTCATACTAATCATTATTCAGAAAACCACTTTATCATGAATACCATGAGTAATTCACCGCCATCAACTCCTCGCACTCGATGAAATCTCACTCGAGATCAGCATCTTCGAATTCTTACACTACGAGAGCATGGACTAAGCCAACCGGTCATATCCAGAGAGCTAGGAGTTACTAGGAGACAAGTGCAATACTCCTTAGAAAAGGATTTACTTTCACTTTCGGAGCGACTAGGACGACTACCTATATTAAGCAGCCATCAAGTGGATGAGCTTGAAGAATTTATTACATCATCCAGTACTTGCCGGCAAATGAGCTTTTTTAAACTTGCTCGGGTTCAATTCCAGCACTGGAACGTAAGTGAAAGTGAGAGTTGGAAAAGTTTTGAAAGATAAAGAATATGAACGACGGAGCTCCTGCGCACGCTGCCCGAAAAACAAGTGAGAAGTTATCCCTTCACGGAAATTAACAGAATTCTGGACTGCGATTTCACCAGACTTAAATCCCATAGAGTCTGGGTGGAAACTCGTGAAGTCCTCCATCGACGAATATCCAGAGCCAGTTGGTAGATGTCCATCTTTACCTAGGCCCCGTGAAATTGTTCTATTGGCATGAGATTCCATTACCTCAGATCAACTATCCCGGCTGATCGAAAGCATGCTGGCCGGGAACCAGGCCTTAAGTAGTGCCAACGGAGGTCCGATTCCATATTAAGGAAATTGTTGAGTTCTGAGGGTTCATAGGGGTTAAAAGTTTTGTACAGTATCGTTGTTTTAGGTGAGAATTTTACGAGAAATTGGTGTTTTTTGTTAGTATAATCCTTGATTGTGATTTTTATTGCGTTGCAGGGGTTTGGACATTTCTAAAGATTCGTGTTTTTTTTTGCCATACGAATTGAAATCGCTTAAGATCGCTTAGTGCCATATTAGGTATAGTCAAGTTTTAGCAGCCAGTAGAAGGCTGTAAAATAGAAGACTTATCCATGTCTGTAGGGGTTCTGAACATTTCTATCCCCAGCATGTCGAGAAACTGAAAACACAGGCTAAAGCCCTGTTTACCAAGACAATTAACGTCTCTAACCAATCATCCTAGCTGATCTTAGTAAACAGGAGTTATCGTGCATCAGTCATGCTTGCCGTGATAGGTATTTGCTGATATATAGCGGAGCACTGTCACAGGCTATAGCCTTGCACCAACTAGTCAATAGCATAGGCATAAAGTAGACAGGCTCAGGGATATCTTTTCTATTAAACTCGTTAGGGGTAGGGTCCCTAGTCACAGAGCCTTGGTTAATATTATACCATAAAAAGGACTGACCAAAACACCATATCTATTTTTAAGAAAGATAAGGCTCACGGATATTTGAGCATCATAATGTGTAATATTTTTGGTAGGAACAAAGCTCGGAAATACTGACGGCGTAGGGAAGAAATCCTCACGCTCAAAAATGATGTCAAGTGGCATCTCACATAAGAAATAGTAAGCATAGAGCGAAGAAATCTTTCTAATTACTCTAAGCCATTCTTTGATATCAAGACTTCTGTTTGTGGATAAGTAGAGAGGTTTCTTCACACATCTTTTA
>MCFK01002210.1:0-13478 GCA_003610855.1 Erysiphe neolycopersici | reverse complement strand
TATAGATATATAATTTTCATATTCATATTCACATACACATAAATATATTTGAGATTTTCTCAAGGGTTTTACAAAAGTTATCCATCCAGCTTCTGTGTCGAGTTTTATTATTTTTAGAATTTTATCTGGGTAATCCTAGAAATAACTAGGATTCCCCATCCTCAATCTTACCCCCCTGCATCAATATCTTGGCTGCCGTATTTGGGATAATTTTTTTTTGTCCGAATTGAATATTTCATGAGATGGCGCATCAAGTCCAAAAGTTCCAGGTCACAAAAGGACCTGCTGGCCCATCTCCATTGACACCTGAACAGAGGTATTGGAAAGAATTCAGATCATCACAGAATATTTCATTTCAATCACCTGTAACGCACTTTTCTTTCACCCCACCAGCCGCTAATGCCCTTCTCCAAACGAGTAATGACTACTTTGTTGCATCTAGTGGAACACGACTCCAGATTTACTCTATTCGAACGCGGAAATTGGTAAAGACTATAAGTCGATTTTCAGATATTGTTCATAGTGGAGAAATTCGAAGAGATGGGCGACTTATTGTAGCCGGTGATGATACTGGAAAGATTCAGGTTTTCGATGTCCAGTCAAGAGCCATTCTCAGAACCTGGGATGAACATAAACAGCCAGTATGGACTGCCAAATTTTCACCTGTTACATTGACATCTCTCATGAGCACAAGTGACGATCGAACAGTGCGATTATGGGATCTACCAACTGGAGAGAGTACCACTATTTTCTCTGGACATTCAGATTATGTACGATGTGGAAATTTTATGCCCGGCAATATGTCAAATCTTATTATTACAGGAAGTTATGATAGTACAGTCAGGCTTTGGGATCCAAGAATATCGGGAAAAGCAACAATGACATTCAAACATACTGCCCCTATTGAAGATGTAATTTCAATGCCATCAGGAACACAGATTACTGCGGCAGCAGGAAATCAGATCTCAGTGCTGGACATTATTGCTGGAAAGCCACTTCAAATCTTGAATAATCACCAAAAAACCGTAACATCATTATGTCTAGCCTCAGATGGAACAAGATTAGTTAGTGGTGGATTAGATGGCCACGTCAAAGTGTTCGAAACAACAGGATGGAATAATGTCTACGGATCGAAATATAGCTCCCCAGTTTTGGCAGTGGGTGTTATTAATGCTGGAGTTAATAGAGAAGATAGACATATAGTAGTAGGTCTTCAGTCAGGGATTATGTCAATAAAAACTCGACTTTCTGGTCAAGAAAAGGTTAAACAAAGGGAGCGAGATAAGGAAATGCAGGCTCTTATTGATGGAACCCTTGAAAATCACGATAAGAAGTCTAGAAAGCGAAAACGAAATACCGGTAAAGAGGCAAAGGATAAATATTTCACATCTGAAGGAGCTGACGTAGTTATCGAGGGTCAGGAACAAAGAAGAAGGAAATCAGAAGAAACCTGGGAAAGAGACCTAAGGCAGGGTAAGTATTCTAAAGCTTTGGATCAAATACTTGGAAATAAGTTGCCATCAATCACAGTTTTATCGGTGCTTCAGCATTTACGACACCGAAGTGCTTTAAGAAGTGCTTTAGAAGGACGGGATGAAATAACACTTCGACCAATATTCAAATGGGTTTCAAATCGGCTGGTAGATCCACGCTACGTCAGCATCTGTACGGACGTTTCCTTATTACTACTCGACATTTATTCTCGTCATGTGGCCGATTCGATAGAGTTAGAAAAGATGATACGAGCGTTACATCAACGTGCTAGGTTAGAGGTAACCTGGGCTCAGCAAGCGTGTCAAATTAGTGGAATGTTAAAATTACTTATGGCGTAAGTACCATAATGACGGTTTTTGGAGTTGTTTTAAGCCTGAGTGACCATATCAAATTCAAATAGTTGTTTTATTTTGAAGGAAGCTTGACGAGTCATCTACCAGTAAGTCTCTAGCTCCTTAATTGTCGTTTAAAGCGTTGCAATCAAAAAAAGTGATTCACATCTGTGTTAGCTAACATATTTGCAACTACAGGGGTTTAGCGAGCGATTGCAAAATTAATGCCTCGTCAAGAGTTTGCGAGCTACGAGTAGACAACTCGAGAATTATTTGGTTTGTAACTTAATATAACCCATAGGTTCTAAAAAGAAAAGATGAATTCAAATCAATAGCGATAGGTCTTGAAAGTAAGAGATTGAGGGACTATAACACTTCGTCCCCTCGGTAGTATTCAGTGCTTTCAGATTTCCAAACAAATTTCTACCTTCCAATTATCAATACATCATCGCATCATTGGTAAAAAAAACTCAAATCAACCCTCTTCTTGCTAGGATGTTTTTCTGGGCTGAGTACTGATTTTGTAGTAGCGTGGGACCCGTAGTAATTATTTAAAGCAATAATTTTTACCCCAAACGTATTAATAAACCTAGCATTTGAACTTAGTGTTATCGTATTTGAACTCAAATATTTTTGTTTATTATGCTTTTTTAGATAATACTTATCTAGACTGGGGAACAAATGTACTCTTTTCTAAACCCTGCTTGAACCAGACTCTTTATGATATGCATACGTGAAGTTAATTTATGACCAAGAGTTGAATAAAGCTTTTCTGAAATGTTAATTCAAAAATTTGATATTTAGAGTGTCTACCAGGAGTAGTATGGCCTTTGAGCAACAATAGGCCGATTAGGAAGCTGCATCCAAGTCTTTTGCTTAGCTTTTTTAGATTCACGCTCTCTTTGGATTCTTATGCGGGTGGCTTCTTCCTTAAGAACAACTGTCATGGCTGTGGTAAATTAGCATCTATCAAGTTTATAAACAAATTTGGGCTTACATGTAGTAGGATTTCGCATTATATACACCCGGCCTCGAGCTCTGTAGTCGGGGGTCCTTTCAAATAGACCTTTCCCACACCAGGCCTGATCGACATAAATTGTTGTTGGATCAGATACCTTTACACGTTTCTTATCATTTGTTATGATTGAAAGAGGTTTGAATTTATTTTCAGGTGAAATCCCCATTCCCATGCCTCTTTTGACTATAGCTTCGTTCTTAGCATGCTCTAGATGTTCTTTGACATCTTTCGCGACCTTTTTTTTGGAAAATCGCATTTGAATAATGGCATCGTCTACACTTTTCCCTTTGATTTGATTTGCTAAATGCACAAGTTTTTTTACTGATGTTTTGAAATCGTGACTTTTGCATACTGATTCTCTCTCCGATCGCTTAATTTGTTGAGTCTTTGTCAATCGGCCTCGCTTTCGTACTTCTCTTATAACCATCTTGCGCTCCCATCTTTTACGTGCGTGAGGAGCAGGGTCTAATACCGCTGCCATTGACCAAGGATTTCGTACAACAGTCTCTGAATATCCATCTTGAGAATCTACACCTTTTGGCTTTGGTCCCACTACTTCCTCATCCTCTAGAATAGATGATTTTGCTAGGCTACCACGAACTAGTTTTGGAGTAGATGCTTTCCTAGTTAAGAACTCTTCTGTTAATGGATTGGGGAGAGCATCTTGTCCGCTTTTATCTTTGGAACGCTTCTTAAATCTATCCCAAAACCATGCAGAGCGTCGTTGAAAAATGTGCAGTGGCGAAGATGATGCTTTTATTACACGAGCTACTGATAATTAGTTTTCTTTCGATAATATTTGGAAAGCAATTTTACCATTCAAAATTGTCTGCCGTGACGTGAAATATAGGCTCATCGTAATACAATACAAAAAAATAATAAACCCAGTATAAATTGATTGATCTGAGCTGATTATTTAATCAATTGACAAATTACGTAACATTGAGCTATCAGCTCAACACAGTGCTATAATCATTTTCTAATCCACGGGCCGGCATTGATAGGATACTCCTTTTCTTCAGGATTTAATGGTGATTTCTAATTATGTTCTTTAGATTTATTTCTTAGTTCCCTGTTCAAACTCTCGAAATATAATAGGATTTTCTATCGTATCGCTTCGCCGATTATGTCTGATCCCACTGGAGAGGAAGGTTGGCTTGCTCTCGCTGATGAGTCTAAGAGAAATGCAACAGATCTGGAAAAGTGTGTAGAGGTTGTAGAATGTTACAAGCGCGCAATCACATTGGAGCCTTGCTCTATCAAAATATGGCTCGCATATTGTGAATGGTTTTGGTCGCTTTACGAAAAGTGTCAAAACTCAAAGACTGGATGGCCAGAAGAAGAGTATGAGTTAGGTAAAGAAATCTTCAATTTAGAGACAGCGCTAGATATCTGGCAACATGGAGCACATGCGACAAAGTATCGATTGAACGATAGCAATGAAATTTGGAATAGATGGATTTCTATCGAACTTCAAAGTCTTTCAGGGTCCAGAGATGAGGAGAAAATTAATCATATTCGAGAGCTGTTTAATGATCGATTACAAACTCCTCACTCTACCTGGGATGATACGTCGCAGATGTTCTCAACTTTCCTTACAAATTTTAGTGAGAGTACTTGGGAGGCTTCAATGATTAAGGTTACCAAGATCTCAAAAGAAGCGAAAGATACATATAGACAGCGAGAACAATTCGAGCTTAAGCTAAAAAAAGCTGTAGAATCTGGTAGTAATGAAGCTGTAAAATCCCAAATGTTAGATTACTTGAGTTGGGAACAGAATCAGGCCTTTAAAAAGAATAAAAAGGGAGCTCTTTCTAAAACTATAAACTTGTGCATTGCCCTATTTGAACGAGCATTAACGTCGACTCAGCTTGCAGTTGATCCTACTGTCTGGGAGGATTATATAGTGTTTCTTTTAAGCTTTAAATCTGATTGCTCTGATGTTGACCTACCATCAATCATATCTATTTGTTATAGAGGGACAAGTCATTGCCCTTGGTCTGGGGCGCTTTGGGCTCGATACATCCTTTGTGCAGAAATGGAGCCTCTTCCATTCGCTAGAATTGAACAGATTAAGCATACAGCAACAAACAATAGGGAATTAGATCGAGATGGAATGAATGATGTTATCTTATTTTATATTGCATGGTGTGGGTATCTCAAGCGTCGAACAATGATTGAAGGAGCGACAGATGAAGACCACGACTTAGCAGAGATGGGACTTCCCACAGCCTTAGAAGATGTTACCCAGTGGGGTATTAGATGTATAGGAAAGAGCTGGAAGGGTGATCCTTACTTTCGGATTGAGACAATATTGATCCAAAATCTAACCGAGAGACATGCTTTGGAGGAAGCTCGAGAATTATGGCAAGGACTTGTAGCAACCCACGCAGATAGTTATGATTTCTGGTACCAATATTATCAATGGGAGATGATTGTGAGAGATTCTAAAGGATCACCTACAATCGCCACGGCAGTGCTTGCACAAGCTATACGTCACAAAACTCTCGATTGGCCAGAGAAAATGATGGAAGTTTATGTGAAACACTGCAATAATCATGAAAATGCCAATGTTGTACTTCAAGCCACTAACATGGTTCATCGGATTGCGAAAGGAGTTGCAAAAAGACGTGAAAGAGAAGCTGCCGTTTATCAGACAGAGCTTGTCAAATCGGGTGCCGAGAAACAATGCACCATATCTCCAACAGATCAAGAATTAAACGTGGAGTCACAAAAGAGAAAAAGAGAGACAGAGACAGAGACAGAGGAAGAAATTGAAGGTACCTCTAAAAAGATAAAAACATTGGATCAAACTACCGTGCAAGAGCAAAATCTTAAACGTGATCGTGAAAATACAACAGTTATTGTAACCAATTTACCCCCTGAAGTCACACAAACTAAGGTGAAAAATTACTTTAAAGATTACGCACATATTAACAGCCTTCTTCTTAAAACAGAGGTAGATAAAATATCATCTATAGCCTTAATTGAGCTGAGAACTCGTGAAGATGTGCAATCTGCTCTCCTTAAAGATAGAAAGTATTTTGGAGACAGACAGATATCTGTAATGCCAGCGACTGGACTAACGCTTTATGTAACAAATTTCCCTCCAACTGCAGATGATGATTATTTTCAAAACCTGTTCAAAGATTGCGGAGAAATCTTAAGTATTCGATGGCCAAGTGTAAAATATCGGACAAGTCGACGTTTCGTGTACATTAGTTTTAGGACATCACAAGCAGCTGAGGCCGCAGTAAAACTCAATGGTCTCTCTCTTGGTAATATATATAGATTATATATCGCATATTCAAATCCCAATATTAAAAAAGATCGAGAAGGCGCCACTGCAGAAGGTCGGGAAATTCATGTTACAAATTTGGATACGAGTCTTACCGAAGAAGATATCAATGAAACGTTCTCAAAGTATGGTACGGTGCAGAGAGTTAACATATTAAAGAAGTTATCAGGAAAGAGCAAGGGGGCAGCATTTATCGTCTTTGAGACTAAGGAACAGGCTTCAGCTGCTCTTGAATTAGATAAGACTAAGCTTAAATCAAGCGTCCTTTCTGTCGAAATTTCAAAGGAAAGAAATTATAAGCCAACTGCAGTGATTGTAAATAAGAATTTCCAGACACCGAGTGTTGATAATGACTTAATAATATCACCTCGAAAAGACCATGACACAAAAAATACGAATTTTGCCGAATCAAAGGCTTCCTTCGGCTCTGAAATCGCCAAACGAACTATCACACTCTTAAATATTCCAGACACAATCAACGATGCTCGTATTCGGCTACTTTGTTCATCATTTGGTGAAATAACTAGACTTGTCCTACGACCAGATCATCAAGGTGCCATTATTGAATTCAGCGATAGTATCTCGGCTAGTAATGCGATCTTGGGCTTAGAGAACTACGAGATCTTGCCGGGACGAAGACTTCGAACAGGTATTTTAAAAGATTTATTTATGGGGAAGGACGCCGATAAGAGACTGATTAGTCAGATCAAGAAACCAGCCATTAAATTAATGCAACCAGCTACCAAAATCCAAAGGCCAATTCCCCCTGCAACAAATGGTAAAAAGAAAAAATTGATATTAGCTAAATCCTCGCCTTCTATACCCATAGACTCAATATCTTCAGAGTCTAATGATGTTGATCAGAGAAAAGGTAAGAAGCAGATGAGTAACGCCGATTTTAAAGCTCTTGTTTCGAAAGGGAAGTAAATTTTTTTTTTTTTTTAATTAATTAAATAAAAAAAAAAAATTGACATGCAAATAAATGATGGCTGGCCACTATGCATTATCATAACTAATGTATTATTAAAAGAATATTTTGAGGTTTAATAGATGCTACAAAAGTATATGTCATTACAAAAAGAATAATAAAAGTTCACCCAATCAGTTGCATAAATGTGCATTCACCATATATATATATATATATATACAGTAACACCTGGCTAAAAGAAAATGTGTCTAATGTGAATTACACCTTCTGATTGGGCAAAGTTCAAGTTAAAGCCAATCTAAGTGTATATATAATTCACTTGAGATCCATTTTCTTATAGCCAGGTCTCACTGTATCGGGATAGAGAGAGAGAATCACAGAAAAGATTAAAAAAAAAATTAATTCCAAAACTTTTGATCATTAATGCCAACTAGAAACTTGAATAAAGTCGAAAATTATCTGTATTTTTGAATTTTCCAAATGATTGAAACTCCCTTGTTTTAACCCCCCCCCCACACATTTACTCCCCTCACGCTTCACCCTTTTTTTTTCATAAGGCGATTATTAGACATATAAATTAGAAAAATATACATAAATATCTTTCACTCAAATATTCCTGTTCCAAGCAGGCCGCTTACCAAGCTTCTCCGAGAGATGGCACTTTGGATTAATTTTTTCTCTCTCCGACTCTCTTTTTTAATAATCTTTGCACGACGTTCACTATCGCGTGAAAAAGAATTAAGGCCACTTCCCCAAGTTCCACCTCTCTTTACCCCACTGTTTTCTGAGCCCGCATTTCGTTCAGTGGCTTTTGTTACACTGCTATCGGTATTTGAGTATGTGGAGCTATTTACACTACTATTTGTAGCACGTCTTAGTAGAGATGGTACTTTGAAGTTATTTGCCGATGACGAAGGGACAAATAAAAGATGTGAGTCATTGGAGCTTGATGATACTGATAAATTTTTCTTGAGAGAGATACGGTCAATTACTACTGGACGTTTCTTCCGGGTTGTATTGGAACTGAGGGATTCGGCTGTCTGTTCATCGGCACTATTTAAATTCTCATCGAGGATGGAGTCATAATTAATAGCATCATTATCTTGTTCAGATTCTGAAGTAGAATTAACTGGTTCAATAGAATTAGGCTCATCAAGGATATTTGAGAGTGAAAAGCGGATTTCAGAAAGACTGGAAGGTTTTTTGCAAGTATTTGCAGGACGCAAATGACGCAACCGTAAATTAATGTCGGGTTTTTTGGCGATTTTAGCCGGGTTATCTACCGAGCCAGGTTGACTCTCAGAAATTACTTCTGGTTGGGATTGGTTCTGGGAGTCTTGATCTTCTTCTTTTTCATTAGATTCAAAGAGAAAATTATCTTCTTCACTACTACCACGGTCTTCAATAGCTTGAAGAAATGCTTGGCTTTTAGGATTATTGGCTATCTTGCTGACTCGTTCATCAGCTAAAAGAGCTTTGCGCATCTTAGCGAATTCCTGTCGTTTGCGGCGCCGGCGAGCCTCCCCACCGTCATCGGAGTCTGAAAGTTCATATTCTGCTCCACGCTTACGACGAAGCATACCCCTTGAAATATCATTGTAAAGTTTTTCAATTTGTTTCTCATTATTAACCCTCTCTCGTTCACTGTTTTAAACAATTAGCTGTTAGAAAAGACATTTGAATATAGAATACTACATACGCAAAAAATGCAGCATGAACTGTCTCGTCTATATCTTCTCCACCCTCATCATCTATCATATCCTTTGCAAATTGATCTTCTTCATCAATACCTGAATCATCACTCAAACCACCCAAACCAGCATATTCATCATCAGATTCCTCTGCTTGTTCATTAAACAAATCTCTAGCCTTACTTTCTTTCTTGTTAAAAAGAGTTCGATTATCTTTTTTCTTTTTACTTGCTTTAATTAAGACGTCAAATATATTTTCTTCAAGATTAGAATCAATATCATCTCGAAAGGGATCCTCTGTCGGCTGCCAAGATTTCTCTTGCTCAAAGGTCTCCTCATCGGAGAAGCTGGTAATATCAGGAGCTTTACGGTATAACCTCTTTTTTCCTTTCCCTGCCTTAAATTCCATTTCATTCCTGCAATCAATATCCCTAGTCCTTGATGGTAGCTTCTCGTCAAAGCGTCCTTTAATGGGTGTCAATTCCCCAAAACCGAGATCCTGAGTTGGTTCAAGAGGCTGATTTAATTGAGCATCTTGAATGATATTATGAAAACATTTATCTTCTAAAGGGAAAGAAAGTGGCTGACTACCATCTAAATTTTGGGATTCGGAGATACGACTGATTTGAGATAGTTCAGCTGCTTGCTCTAACTGGGATACTTCTTTTGGAGACAATAGAGATGATGGAAGTAAGGCTGCTTGCCGTAAAATATCTGTGCGATTATGCCCACTGTTTGATTCTGAAGAGCAAGCAGCGGATGAAACTTGAGAATCATCCATAGTACCGGCAAAGATTTGTGTTAATCCAAGCCCAGCAGGGCCCGAAACAGGTAGTCCAGGAATAAATGTTTTTGTTGCAGAACGAAGCACTGAAGTAGTTGCTTCATGTGAAGGTGTTTGAGGCTGAATTTGATCAGTACTACCACTAGTACCTGGCGGAAGGGGTGTCATATTATGCGCTTTAGGAATATCGTCTTCATCATCTGAAATAATAAACCGATTTCTTACATTAGATCTTCGAGCCAGGGGTATACTTTCATCTTCATCTGGATCCACGATGTTGTTGGTAACTAGAATATTTTGGTGTTCTAATAAAGTTTCATCAACCTCGTTTTGAGCATCACCTGAATCCATAACCGTAGATACTTCTACAATAGCTGCTTCGGAATTATTTTCATCATAAGGTGTATTTTCTTTACCTTGAACTATATGATTACTCTCTACATCTGATAGACCTGATTCATCTCCATCATTTGAGTCGGATTCACTAAGATCATCGTGTCTCTTGTCTTCATCTTCTTTCCAATCTTCATTCTCTGTACTATCATCCATTAATTCGGTTTTGCTGGGGTTATCAGTTTGTTTCTTTTTTGCTGCCAATTCTTGTTTCCTAAGCTGTTCAGCCTCAGCTCGTGCCTTTGCAAGCAGATCATCAAAGTTTGCTTGATCAATCTGCCTCTCTTCATTTGTTTGAACTATGACACCCTTGGCCTTGAGTTGTTCCAGTCGCTCTTCTCGCTCAACAGCGGCCTGTTTTCTTGCACGCTGTTGTAGAGAAATTTGAAGTTCAACTGTCGAAATAGATTGACTATTATTCACTTTTTGTTTCGGTGGTGGAGATCTTAGTTGCGCAAGCATCTTTAGTGTATGAAAGCTATTAGCTTCTCGTGACTTTTTTATGGGAACCCGATCAAAAACATCATTAAGTCTTCCTTGAACAGCGAATTTTCTCCCTACAATTTCTAGATCGCTATCTGATTCACTATCGCTATTTTTGTTTTCGTGCTTGTTTCCAATTGACGTTGATCTAGGCATCTCAAAATTAAACTTACTTTGTACTCTACCTTGAGTTTTGGAACAATTTCTATCTTCAGCTTTAAGATGCGAGCTTTCATTTGATTGGGTGACTATTGGTGATAAAGACCTTGGTCTGATATCCAAAATTTCTTCTGAAGATTCCCGTTCTCTTAAAATCTTATTTGTGAACGAGGAAGCCGTAGCTGAAAAATTCTTGAAATCATCATTATTGTGAGATTTTAAGGGTGATGTTGGCGGAGTATTCTGCACGTCTGAATCAGTTTTAGTTGCAGCAGAGCTAGAGCTTGTTGGTTGAATGGGGTCTGGGTTTTTCTGAGGTCTGAAATTGAACTTAGAAAAAAGACTCTCTATAGTAATCTTCTTTTTAATCATAGGCTTATGAGATAGTTGTTGTTGACGCATAATTCGTTGGGTTTCCCTGTTGATATCTTCTAGCGCTTTTTTACTCGCTTTTCGTCGACGCTGCGGTTGTAGCGTAAGACGGCGACCCAATTCTTCATCGCTATCTACGGCATCTGTAATATTTTCAGAGTCTTGAAGATCTGACTTAAGATCCGGTTTTTCTTCTTTTTTATTCGATTTCATTTTATTTACCTTAGTCTGTAAAGCCAGCTGTTCTTTTTTCTTCTTCTGCACTAGAGCCATAAACTTTGAATTCTTAGATAAATTCTTTGGCAAATCTTCGGGAAATGGATCAGAATCTGAAGATTGCGAGTTGGAACGCGGTAATAATGATCTGTGTGGGGAGACGAAAAGGCTTGGTGACGTGCTATTTCTCATCATAATTGAGTTTGGAGTTTTGAGGCGAGTAAATCTGTTTCTTCTTTTTCTAGGAGTGATGGGATCACTCTCATTATCAACATCAACATCGCCATCACCATTATTATGAGCGATGACGTCGAAAGTGGGCGATTCAAGCACTGTGCTAATGTTTTTTGTTTCTTGTAGTTTAGATTCAAAAGAAAAATTATCCTTATGATTATCATTTGTTTTCATAGCAGCAGCTATTCGTCCTTTAGGATAGACAAAGTCATTGGTATCTTCTTCATCAGAAGTATCAAGAAATGGATTTGCCTTCTTTATCCTTGAAGACAAAGACTTTGACATGGTAGCTAATAAATGGTCGCGAGCTGACGAGTTTTCTGTCACTGGCTCTGGCTTTTCTAATTTTGCTAAAAGAGCCTTGATTTTGGCATTTGGTGTTAAGAGAAAGGGAGAAGAGCTACTATCATCTTCGCTATTTGGCGTCGATCTTTCTGTTGAATCCATTGAAATCCGGGCTTTGACGGTGGATTGAGAGAGAATTTGTATATCTGTTGGTAGGTATCGATGAATCACAACGGAGTATGACTAGCCCTTTTGTTAGAGGTAAAGAGTAGAGGTAATTGTTAGGTAGAGAGATAGATTATTTCGTGGTAATTTGGCGCCTAATTACGCGTTTGATGGAAGTTAATAGTTTATTTAAAGCAAGATGACGTAGTGACTAACCTGTCGTCGAGACAACAAGCTCATCCAATAAACGATCAATTGGGTGTAATGTGTGATTGACCTTTTTGCTTATTAATATGGTGCGTCGGGCATATAAGAACAATACCACAGGCAAGTACTGATTAGTAATCATCATCGCGTGATAGTACTCCTTGGATTCGTCCCCCTACTAACTGTCGAACTAGGTCAGCTTCGCTATTCCAAATACAGCTAGCGTCGCTTATACCGCATATGCAAGTAAGGTATGGTGCAACAATAAATTGCGAAGGCAATAATTCGGGAAACAAACAAAGACACAAATAATAGCTTACAACAGAGCCATAACTAAGGTAAGGTTGCAAGACACATATGTCGAGGTAATTCTTTGTATACGTAGTAGCACGATTAATTGTACATAGTATTTTTTCTTCTGTATTTAGAGAGGAGAAAAAGCGAAGTTTTAGTCACTTCTTTGGGGAGGAACATTTCTTTTTAATACACATACAATACAATTTATTTTCATTTTCAATTCAATTCAATTATCAATCTTTTACCAACGACAGTCTTAGTGCGACTATAAGTGCAATCAAGTTTCTTTATAACCAAAGAATCTAACACTAACTCTTTATAGTAGCTACGTTCCCTATTTTTGGATCGACTAACTCATGCCCAGGTCCCAACGCCCAACGCACGATCATATTTGCAACAATTATAGTGACTAAGTATCAATAAGCAGTACTAGCGGCCGCTATTATTCCGGTCATGATTGATATTCAAATTATATTTTTCAATTAATCATGTGACAAAATTCTATAAAAACTAAAAAAAAAATCAAAACATTTTTAATCGTATTTTATTAATAGAAAAATATATTTTGAATATCAATCATGACCGGAATGATAGCGGCCGCTAGTGCTGCTAGTACTATTTTAGCGTCAAGAATTGGTGCTTAGTCACCACATTTGGTCCAAATATAATTGTGCTATTTTGATGGTTAATGTAATAGGTCTGTCGACGTTGGCTGTCCGCAAACTTAAGTCCAAAGTGTGTTTATATTCTATCTAAGGAGAAAAGGTCGTTATTTACAAAAAGGGAGTAAATAAATAAGCTCCCATACTAGGCGAATAATTACATAATCAAGATAAGACTTGAACTTTGGAGCCGGATAATTCCGGATCCGATCACCAAGGCAACGGCCTATAACAGTTAAAGGTCCTTGTCAGAAACTCATCTCAATATAAGTAACATGTGCTGTAGTAATAATTGCCTTTGGCGTTTCCTATTGGCTACATAATTTTACGATTATTATTGTTATATAGGCTTTTATGTTGTACTACAGAATTCTAGACTTTCATATTGGACAACTGTAAAAGTAGTAGTTTATTTAGAAATCCTGGTCGGGCTGATGTATGTGAGAGGGTTGATCACGTT
>MCFK01002201.1:0-15405 GCA_003610855.1 Erysiphe neolycopersici | reverse complement strand
AACGAGCCCTTTCCGACCGGCAGTTCGGTATTGGGTAGAGGGGGAATGAGTGGAATGGGTGGAATGGGCATGGTAATTGAATTAAGTCTGATTCGGTATATATCTATCTGTTGAGTGTAGTGTCAAATATGAGTCGTTTATATATCGGTAGATAGGAACCAAATAAATGTGTCTTCATGTACGATGGAAGTTTAGATTAGATGTTGTCGGTACAACCTAACCCACGTATTATTAATGTCACATGATACTGCGACATCTCGCATGTATAGATTTCATTTTAGTTACTAGAGAGAAGAGGAATAGAGATATACAATAACCAATCTTTCATAACTCTACTTTATTTGTTGTAGAAACGTGATATCACCCTTGCAAAACCAACACTGATCAGTGATTAACCTTGCACGTTAATCACAGAGCAGCTAGGCCTCTAAAAGAAGAGTTAACTTTATAAAACTAAGGATTGGATAATCCGGGACTATACAAGTTGTACTAATTAGAATATTAATTAGCAAGTACCCTTACCCGGTTCAAGCTTGTAGGTTTATTTATTATAATTCTTAATTTTTCATTCAAAACGATGGCTGGAAACATTGAGAAGATGACTGAAATTACCGCGGCAACTATCCCTGCGGAATTCAATCGATTTAAATATGCGATCGACGTAGAAATGTGGGAGAATATAGACATCGATATAGGTAGAGAAAAGATCTCAAATACAGAACTAAGATCTTTTGCCCTTTCGCGAATATGGTGGTATAAGGAGGTTGGGGAGGTAGGAGATACATTGTGGGATAGTTTTAAAAAAGATTTCTGGGGATGGAACGAACAACAAACATTTCTTTCGATTGGGCCATGACATTTACTAGTTCCTGAACAATTTCTTACGTGAAAACGGCGTATATGTCGCAAAAGATAACAGAACAATTAGTAAAAGACTTGTCGAAGTTCTCCAAAGAGAAACGCCACAAAAATGGACTTTAGAGCAATTCCAAAAACCAAAATTCATGAAAGGAGGAGTTTCAGAACGTTTTAAACCATTTTTTGAAATTACTAATTTACCAATGCCAGACATTAAACAGCATCCTAATGTACAACAACAACGGCAAGGAATACAAGGAGAAGAGCAGGAATCTATTGATAACAAAGTTGCAGATACAAAACTAGATTTAAAACAGAATAACAATCCCTTAAATAATATCCCGCAAATCCCTATACCCACATACAACGTGAATATATCTACAATGAAAAATGCAGACATCGAAGACTCACCTGCTATAGAGGCACCGGAAGGGTTCCATATGCGCCTAACTGTCCTTGAAAAGTTTTATCATGATAAGAGTAAGCAGTACAGTGGTAAACTTTTTGATATACTGGACAAAAAGCTTAAGTTATTCTATAATTTATGTAAGAATCCAGGTATTGGTAGACAATATTATCATATTGCATTTTCATCGATGTTAAAAGATGAAGCAAGTGATTTTTTTTATGAAGCGATTGCAAATGATAATTCTATCACATTTAAATCAATGATTGCAATGACAAAATCAGCATTTGAAACACATGCAAACAAGCAGGAGTATCTCTCAAGGTGGAGGAATTCTATGTTTAAATCCGTTATGGCAGAGAATCAATTAAAAATAAACTTGAATGTTTCACAATTTTGGTTGAGACTTTAACAAAAATTCAAGCTGGTCTGTCAATCTCTTATAAGGAAGATTATAACCTTAGAGATCAGCTTTTGAATGCTTGTAAAGATATTCCTGAATGCGAAGTGGCACTAAATGATCCGAAATCTTCATTTTATGAAGTTAAAGCTCAACTCCAGAATGCAATTTATAAAAGAATACAATTTTCAAAAAGTGAGCAATACAATACTAATGCAACTCAGTTAGGTCAAACCGAGAATTTTGAAAATCAATTCTGGACAGATCGGAAATATATTGTACGTGGTGGAGTTGGACGGGGCAGGCAAATTGGTTATGATACAAATAAGTTACATGAAAGAAGAGTAGATAGGGGGAATATAAATAATAATAATATTATTAATGATAACTACAGAAGACCTTTAAATTATCGCCTTACAATCAACCTAACACAATTGAAATGCTTCGTATGTGGAAAATCGGGATGTTGGTCAAACAAACACACTCATGAAGAACGACAAAGAGGTTTTAGAAAATTTCAGCAACAAGCATTTCATTTAAATCGTGACGGTAGCTTACCAGCGTATCAGGCTTTCTTAGCTAGTGTTGATGGAGTCGAAGGGCTAATAGAGACTCATCAAGATGAAGAAGATATGGATAAGATAAATCAATTTCTTCTTGAGTTAGATTTTCAAGAAGACACGCATGATTATGTCGAACAGTATATTAGTGATTGTGGATCTATAAATATCCATCAAACTTTATCAATACTACATTATCAATCGACTTTTCATGCAGTAACCAAACATGAAATGTATAAGCAGGATACAGACACAAAGCAGAACCAGATAGAAAGCAGATACTCCGAACGAGAATTTCACGGCATTATGCCCGATAGTGGTGCAGCTGGAGTTTCGACCGCAGGTGAGCCACAATTTTTAGCTCTCCAGAAAATATTTCTGTCAATTCAATTAGATACATCACGAGCTGGAGAATTTAATATTCGATTTGGAATAAGTAATGTTACTTCAATTGGTACAGTAAAAGTACCCACTCCATTAGGGCCAATAACTTTCCACGTAGTGCCTGCTAACACGCCATTTTTGTTTTGTATTCAAGACATGGATAAGATGGGCGTTAAGCTTGATAATTTAAGAAATATACTAGTACAAGGAGAAAAGAAAATACCAATCATTCGTAAATTTGGGCATCCTTTCATGATGATTGCGTGTCATGAGCAAAGTATTGCTTGGTGTCATCTGACCGAGTCTCAATTACGTCAATTACATAGACGTTTTGGGCATCCGTCTGTACAAAGACTTCATAAAGTTCTTAAAAGAGCAGGGCTTGAAGTTAACGTTAAATTAATCAAGAAACTTACGAAGTATTGTCATCAGTGCCAAATGCATGGCAAATCTCCTGGCAGGTTTAAGGTTACGTTACCAAAAGAATATGATTTTAATTATGAAATAGTCGTAGATATATTTTATATTGATGGAATGCTAGTACTCCATGTTGTTGATACTTCAACTTCATTTCAAGCTGCACGTTTTGCATCAAATTTGTCAGCAGAAACGGTATGGGAGGACCTAAAACTCTGTTGGATTGATGTTTATTTAGGACCATCTGATAAAATCGAAACAGATGCTGGAAAAACGTTCTCATCTTCTTTATTTCGTAATAATGCTAAGGCTATGGCAATACAAGTTGAGGAGGTGCCTGTGGAAGCGCATAATAGTATAGGCAAAGTTGAGCGATACCATGCGCCACTTAAACGAGCCTATGAAATTGTTTTTTCCGAACTTCAAGGCCAAAAAGTACGAAAAGAAGTTATATTACAAATGGCAGTGAAAGCTGTCAATGATTCAGCCGGACCTGATAGAATCGTTCCTACCCTTCTTGTTTTCGGAGCATATCCCCGCATGACTGAGAATTCGCCTCCTTTATCCGTCACGGCTAGAGCTGAAGCAATCCGAAAAGCTTCAAAGGAAATTCCACGTATTCAAGCTAAGAGAAGTGTCAAAGACGCATTAGCTATGCGTAATGATCCAAATATAATATCCACATTAAATCTACCACTTCTCTCACTTGTCAGAGTTTGGAGAGAAAATAAAGAATGGACAGGACCTTACAGACTCTAAGCGACTAATGGAGAGGAATGCACAGTTCAAATGCCATATGGGATCACTAGATTTCGTTGTACAGTCGTTAAATCTTATTATCATGATAATAATCAACCAATACAGGAAAACAACGATATCGATGATGATAATAGGTCAACAGCCGAGGACACGCGAGATTATGATTTTGATCCTAATCAATTAGATTTTCAACCAGAGATACCTGTAAAAAGAGGAGGATGTCGCCCTAAAGGCTCACGCAATCAACCAAAATTAGATAATATTAGTACAAATTTTGAGGAGATACGAGAAGAAGAAAATTGTAATAATATGACTAATGTATTTTTAACATCAAAAGAAAAAGCAGATTACGAACTAGCCGTCCAACTTAGAAATAAAGGGATAATATCCACACCAGGTAAACCTTTTGAAATTTCAGATGCTAAGGAGTTTGAGGGGTTACGGAGTAATGGAGTTTTTTATATTGAGAAATATGAACTCCCTATATAACCAATGTCATGCACAGATATGACGCGTAGAGGGCTAGGTAGAGGAGCAAGATTGGAATCTAGTATAATTAGGATAAAACAGAGAAACTAGGAGGATTATTGGACGAAGGTGAGATCTGGATTCTAGGGTTTAAGAAAAGACAAAAGACAAAGAGTCGCTTGAATAACTACGAGCCTTCCCCAACTATATACATGAATGAGTGTTGGTGATAGAATATCAGATAAGCAACGCCAAGGGTCCTATCAATGCTTCCCAGACTGACGAGATAGACACGAGATCACGTGACTTTATTAAAGCTAAAAGACCCGAATCCTGACAACCGACATCCTTAACAGAGTCGAGCGTCTATTTGTCCTAACATAGGTTGTAGGAATACTAATACTCTCGCATACATAGCCCCTACATGTGACGGTGGGACTCAATACAGATATTGAATGTTGTGACGGTCATAAAGCTAAGGTGTGGGATACTATGACGAAGAACCATTAGTAGTGTTGAGGGTTTGTAGGACACGATCTTCTCATATTTATAAAAAGTTAGTTGCCTTGAAGTTCTCAGAAGAATATTTAGTTTTTTCCCCTATTAGTTTATAAATTATTTCTATTTGTTCTACAGAAAGTTCAGATAAACGCTGCTTAACGCTGAGAATCTTATGTAGGTACACTTAAATATAAGGATACAAATAAATTATCGTTGCGCCTGAAACCCTAATGACGTGCGTACAGCGTGCATATCATCAACTTCCACCAGCTGAGGCCCCTGAACCCTTGGCAGCACCAAACTTTTGTGGAAAATTTGGAAACAAACTACAAGGAATTGAGTTTTACACTCAACCGGCTCAATCAGTCGACTCAGCAAAGACCTGTGCATATTCAGACAGGTCATCTGAGGGCTATAGTCACTTCTCATGGGGAGGATATGTCCTCAAACAGGGAGATTAAATTTTGAGAGAAGAAGAGAGATTTTACATGGAGGCGAGGTTTCCGACGCGGAACTATATGGGGCTATTATGGCACTCCTAGTTGCACTCTCTGCTAGACTACAAAGAGAAAAAATATTTGTCCTGCTCGATAACAAAGCAGTAGTTGGTGTGCTTAGGACAGGGAAACCCTCTTCATGTTTACTACTAGCACGATATTTTATAATGTGGCTCGTAAGTCAAATTTTGAAGTAAGATGGGTGCCTGGGCACTCCAGAATCAGCGAGAATGAGGCAGATAAAGAAGCTCGCAATGCTTTACAGTTTCTTTCGACAAGAAACTCACCACCTGACAAGACTACTTTAGCATACCTTCGACAACTAATGCACTAACGTTGACAAAATTTCAGTAATGATTGGTGGTCTGCAGTCTGTCCAGTTCGATATCGATATCGAGACCTGGATCTACAGATGCACTGTTGAAACCCCCTAGAACTCTCACTTCCTCGGCATATAATTCATCATCTTTTAGCCGCTAAACCAGGACCTGGCGATTTTGCGGCATACCACCGCCGTTTCTACCAAAGCGATGCCAACTTGACATATAACTGCGAACAAGAATCTTCACCTACTCATTATATTCGCTGCAGGATTTATTCATACCTCGATAACGCGAAGGTTAGGTAAGGGAATGACTCTACAAACTTCTATGAGCCATCTCATTGGACGAAATAGTTCTTTTTAAAAAGTTCATAGAATTTTTACGGGTCATAGGATGCTTCGAGAGCCAACTGTCTAACTGATTCTTAGCTGGATGCGAGGTCAGTTAACTAAATTTTTGATATTGAAACGCAGGCCAGTGTGAGAAATGCCGGTCATTTTCTTTCAGATACTTCCCTTTATCTTTTCTTTTTTTCTGTTACTGGTTTTTTTTTCTCTTGAATACAAAATATATATTATCACAGTTGCTTAATTTGAAACGAGTAGTGCATGCTCTAAGCTATGACCATAACCACTGCTGGAACCACCGGTTCTGGATCCAATTAGATCGATGTTGGGCTTCGGCCTAGGTCCTTAAATGAAATAAATAGATATTTCCCAGAATCTAAAGATATAGATTTTATTTGTAAATAAATCAATCCTTGTTTACTTACTAATGGTGGCTAACTACTGTATGTGGAATAGCTATCGAGGGTGTAAACAGTAGTAAGAGTTTGTCATGTGATTAAGTTATACAACACAGCCACAACTAAAATGAAATTCTCTTCTTTTTATTCACATACACCCATACATATAATTGCAAAATATTGCTTGCTGATTGGATGTCCTTGATAAAAATCCGAGATTCAGAATTTATCTTTAGGTGATGTAAAACAAAGTTTGAGAAATTTTCTTTATTTTAGTCCCCAAAAAGGAAAAAAAAAAAGGAAATAAACATTATTAATTAACGTAACGAAGCTGCGTTACTGTTCTCGCAATTCATATCTACTTGCAAAGCAAAGCAAAGCAAAACAAAACAAAGCAAAGCAAAGCAAAGCAAAAAAAGAACACCCACAAAAGATTATGCCCCGAGAAGCGGAACCTTCTCTTAATGAAAGGCAATTCTTTGATAAAGCGCTTCAAGAGGGAGTTCGTCTTGATGGTCGACAACTATATGAATTCCGTCCACTAGAGATTGACTTTGGGGAAAGTTATGGAGTTGTTGATCTACGATTAGGCGGTACACGGTAGGTAAGTGATTTAATTAATTGATTTAATTAATTAATTAATTTTTTTAAAAATTTGGGAAAGGTTAAAAAAATCCCCCCCCCCCCAAAAAAACCAAAAACTACAATGCTAAGATATAAATTTTTTGTTTGAATAAAACATAGAATTCTCACCGAACTCTCGGCAGAAGTAACGCAACCACATGCAGACCGACCATTTGAAGGGATGTTTAGCGTTGTGACCGAACTATCGCCAATGACCCATCCACATTTGGAGCCGGGACGACCATCGCAAAATGAGATGCTCATGTCTCGATTGTTGGAAAAGACTATTCGTCGTTCAGGCGCTCTCAGTTTAGAGTCGCTTTGTCTTATTGCCGGTCAGACCTGCTGGTCGATTCGTGCCGATATTCATGTACTTGCCGCGGATGGAAATATCATTGATGCTGCTAGCTTAGCTATTGTTGCGGCATTGGCTCATTTCAAGAAACCAGATACTAGTACTACAGGTGGAGTACTGACAGTATATACGGTGGCAGAGAGGGAACCCGTTCCGTTAAGTTTACTACATTGGCCATTATGTGTGACCTTTTCATTCTATCAGAGTAACATTGAGGGCAGTGAGAGAGCAGAAAAGATGTTAGTAGATACCACGGAGATGGAAGAACACATGCGAAGTGGTTACATGACCGTAGGAATGAATCGCCACGGCGAGATTTGTCAAGTCGCAAAATTTGGGGGCATTCCTGTTAATGTGGAATTAATCTTAAAATGTTTGGCCCTCGCAAGCGAAAAGGTTACAGAATTATCTAAATTCATAACCACGCGGTTGCAAGTGGATGCAATGAGACGAGATAAAGGTGGCGTTATAGCCGAATTACTCAGTTCTGAAAATGACAGAGTCTCATAATCAGTTAAAAACTTAAGTCAAATAAAGGTGTAATGATTAATTAAAATTCAAAAAATAAAGTTTATTCGATATAACGTCTTAGTCAACAAACATCTTTGCTAGTACTCTATTTAATGGAGTACAATTTTTTGCACTCGTCCCAAAATGGCAATGACATACATTTTTAAATTTCTTCATTGTGACCCTTCTTTCCTAGATACCTGTCGAGTATAATCAACAAAAGCTTTTTTATGTATCTAAAATAATTTAGCTTCGGAAAATTATGCGTAATCCTTAAAAAACAAGGTTGCCTACCAAACCAATAAATCGACCTTCCTGTAAGACACATAGATAACGGAGACCTAATTTTAAAAAACATTGATAGACAAGATCCATTGAAGACTGGATATCAAGTGATAAAGGTGCCTAAAAATACTGTCACCTATATCCAAAAAAAAAAATAGCAATCATAACTTACTGGATCGATAATTAAATTAAAGTCTGCATAATTAAGATCTCTGTCCATTTCAACTTCGTTGTTGAATGAGATTTTACTCATGAGACAAAGAGTATTAGATTTATCTTTAATATTATCTAAAGCGAACTCCAAATCTGGTGCAGGGAGAAGTCCCACAAGCATCCGGTTTCGAATAATAGGCAATGCCCCGTCAAATTCTCCGTCTTTTTGTAATAAAACAAGTTTAGATAGTAAATTGCTGGCCGGTACCAATGGAGAATTAGATATGTCAACTACTTTCTCTCGCTGAGTTTGCGGCACTATATCTGCTAATTCAGACATAAAAATAGGTTTCTCTTTATTACTTAACAGAGGATAAGAGTTCATTTCTGTTAATAAATCCTGCTCTGGTCTCAGTTTTTTTTCTTTTTTTTTCGCTCACAAGGCTTTCAGAATTACTTACATAAATACTATGTGGCTCAATGGCATCTGCAGTCCATTTTGCAACTAAAATAGCAAGTGAGCACGGTAAAACATAGTTAAGTGACCCTGTAATCTCAAAAAGTATCACTGCCAAAGTTATGGAAAGCCTAGTCACGCCACACATTGTGGAGCCAGCTGAGACGAGGGCATAAACGCCTGGCGTGATACATGACAGACCAGAAGTATCTGCAGCGCAATTCTCAAGAAAGGGTAGCGTTGAGAAACGTAGTACAAATAGTTGCATTAAATGGCCAATTATACGCCCCCCAATCCCACCAACAACTAAGGCTGGAACATAGATTCCAGCAGGAACTTTCTATAAATTGTTAGTAAGTCATTGTCAAAAATTATGCTTCTAAAGCTGAAAGGGATTGCTAACTATGCCGAAGGTTACTACTACTAGCAGCCCTTTAACTAGAAAAGCAGTGCTGAGTTTATAGATAGCATGTATGATAATATCTTCATTTAATGGACAGAGTCCCAATTCATGAGGTCCATCTGGCCCACACGGACTTGCAATATTATATAGCAGCTGAACAGCAGATAACTTAGTGAGTGGATTCCAAAAGCTGATAGCTCCTGTTAGTAAAGCCACGATAAAGACCTCCAAAAGCGGCCAAGTTTTTGTGAGTGGCCGGAATTTATAGGCCCAAGCTCGCGAAGCTTTGATAAATAAAGCTCCAGATCCTCCACCAAGGATCCCAACTAAGATGAAAGCAATTAACTCAAAGAATTGCCAGTCACCATTATATCGAATCTCAAACATAACTATTTTATTGGTTCCAAACGGATCGAGAAATTTCAGAGTTAGAGCCGCTATTATTGAGCAAAAGAATGTTCGAAAAAGTGTTTTAGCAGTAAAGTAAAACGCAACTTCTTCCAAACTGAACAAAATCCCACTTATTGGAGCCCCAAAAGCAACAGCAACGCCAGCAGCAGCGGAAGCGGATAAAACTTCTCGAAGTTTTCCATCATTTTCTCCATACTTTGAGAATAATCGGCAAGAAATATTCCCAATACAGGTAGCTATATGAACAAAAGGACCTTCTTTTCCAACACTAAGACCAGAAGAGATACTTAGTATTAGAGCAAGGCTCTTAATTGCTAATGTTCGTACTCCAAGAAATCCGTGGAGTACAAAACCACTAAGTATAACACGAACTTCTGCTACGCCACTTCCAGATACAGGATAAAAGCTCGTAGGGATATCTGATTCATTCGCTTTATGCTTTTGAAAACACATCTCCATTGGAGTCTCATTTTCACTGGAAGTATCAAGATTTCGATCTATAATGGCCTTTTTATCGCTAAATGCGACTGTTATTTTTGTCGAAAGAGTTAGCAGACAGGCAAGAATTGAATATGTTGTCACTAAGCAAACATAAACTAAAAAATTTAATATTTCTTCGCTGAGATAAGGAAGATGAAGTAAGTTTGACCAAGAGTTCCAATCATTGCAAAGACTATGTTGCGGACAACATTGCTGAATTTCAGATTAGCACTAGCCTTAAACTTTAAATGAGTAGAGAATAGTGAAGTTCAATTTATGAATGATATTTCACGAAAAAAAGTTGCTTAGCATTTATATATGTATATTTGTGTATATTTGAGATTAAAAGAGAAATTTTCGCTAACTTTTTAATTTGGCTTTCATAAATGCTTAAAAGGACTAACCTTATGAGTGACAAAAAAGCCATTGCGACAAAAGCCCTCTTTCCAATCGAAGACACGAGCTTCAGATACATCAATTAAATACGCTACAGTTGCCGTAAAGAATCCAACAACTGCGCTGAGTATATATCCCTCGTACCCGTCAAAGAAAAACTTAAGCCGACCCCTTATATCTTTTCGACGTCTTAGCTCTCGTATTCTATGAGCATCTACAATACTATCACGAACCCAGTCAGTTGATGTGAACTGATCGTACCAGGATCGTTCATAGGCATCTGCGAGTTCATGTTGTTTTTTAATAGCGCCCTCTTCACAAATAGCAGAAGCATAATTGGCATTGATCTCTCCACTTTGATTGTTGTGAATGGAGTTTCGAAAGCTTCCTATGATCCACACCGGTGTTAGTTAGATCTGGTTTAAGGCAGCTTAAGTAGCAGAAGGATCAGACTGACCACTTCTAGGTGATAGGAGATAAAAAGACGAGGTGATATCACTAGGGAGACGTGACTGTGAGGTTTGGGATCGTCTTAATTTTGGACCTAAAAGAGGCACTCTCTCGTCTCCCTTGTTGAAAGAAACTATCCTGGAAACTTGATTTTTCAACCTCGGCCTAGCAAGAGGCGTTGAGTTTTCCGAAATTTCCGAATCTGAAGCAATCTCGAACGCAGATTCATCAGGAAATCTATTAGCTTCAGTAGAAGATCCAATGCCGGATGTCATTATGAGCATAAATGCTCACAAGACCGCGGCTAAGCAGGCAACTTCACAAAACAATTAGCCCACGAAAGCGAGGATCATAGTTAGGCGGATAGCAGATATAAGAACTGCAGAAGCAAGTCGCAGATTACGGAGGACATCGGATCTTGAACTCCACTGTGATCGGAGAGGGGGCAATTCCCTAGGATTTATGGTGTTCAAAATCTAAGCACATAGACCCTCTACCCAAGTACATGCTCCAAGGAAAATTAACGGTCGGAGATACACTGTACTTGGATGTTGATAATTTTTTATTTTCTACATCAATTTTATAATGTAATACTGTCCGGAATACTACCCCTCAAATTCTTTAGCTTAGTTAGGTTGAGATCATCGTTCAACATAAACTTTGCCACGCCACATTGGCGTCTGTCTGTTCCTGAGCCATAATTAAACATCCATTACTGTCAAAAGTTAGCCTAAGGTATTTATTGCAAGTAACATACCCATCATCTTTTTGTCTTTAATACTTTACTTTTGAAAGACGGTGAAGCAATCTAGCGTTGTCCTTGCTATAGCCGATTGTCTCTATATAAACCCAGTTAAGACCCACTTTATCCACTACAGTCAGCCCGAATCGACATGGATATTTTAGAAGTATTCAGCATACTGATCCGCTGATAGTTGTTATTTTTTCCCGAGCATTAACGCCAAAAACCCTAAAAGTATGGGGTCAAAAGCATAAAAAGGTCTCTCTACATAACCACTAATTTTCGTTCCAATGGATTTATCAAAAGCCATACATTATAAACTTACTTCAATATTACATCTGGTAGGCTGGATCTTTAGGGAAGAATATAGTCACACATTAAGGTGTTGCTGATCAAAAGAAGTCTTGGTGTCCCTAAAATTTGCCAAAAAGTGCCTCGTCACTTTTGTGTGCCCCACCTCAAAATGGATAGGATTTTAAAGGGGGGTAGAGCGTTTACCCTGCAATTTGACTCAGTAACTAACTAACTCTACTAGCATTTACGCTTAAGAAAGTCTAGACATTTTAGGCTTTATGTGGTTGGTGCCTTTAATCAGGGCTGCACGATTTAGAGTTTTGGACCAACGATATGTCATCACTTAAAGTAGCTGCTGTTTGTCCGGTTTGCTGTGATTTGACCGGCACAGAGTTAAGATCATCCAGTCAACTTGTAGGAAGTACAGGCCAGTCAGTAATGTACAGAAGTCTAAAATCTAAAGCCCTACTAATTAGTCATCACTTTACTGACCATCATTTTCCTCCATCTTTCCTTTCATAAGTAAAGAAAAAAAATCTTTTTTTCAAAAGGGGATCAAGATGATTAATACAATTAGGAGTCTGCCAAAATTCGAGCTTGCAATAGGGCCTTTTAAGTATCGTATCTTGGTGTAAAAGTTAATGTAACTGCAATCGGCTAGAAAAATTCGGACAATACTCATATATAATGCTCAAAAAGGTTAATAATTTTCTTTGGATTTCCTAGCAAACGACAGAAGATGTTCAATCTGTGTAAAATTAATGCCAGCTATGACACTCTATTTACATAAACATAAATGGAGTCGTAAAAGCGGGTCGAAAAGTACAGAATTGGGGTTCTATGCATTTGACCTTAAAAATCGGTGGAGCTACACCCTGGCTAGCGCATTATGAAGAACATGGCCCCACTAAAACATTACATTAGCAGGCACATTAACCACCACAACTTCATCATTGAAAATTTAGTGTGTTGAAGTCTCAGAATCAAAAACCAAATACAATCGTAAATTTCGATCACCAACATGTTAAAAAATCGATAATTCATTCGAAATAATTAATATTTTCATTTATTCAAGTAAATAATTCAGAATACATAATATGAACTAAAGGCTAAAAAGCTTTATACTTGGTGTAAGCCTTTCTAGCAGTTATCACTGCCTCATGTCTTTCTAGTTCATCAAGTTCCGTTGGTGTTATTGACTCCCAAGCAGGAGCCTTAAAGATCACATAGAGGGAGTCAGTTGTAAGACAGATGCTATTCATTTTCTTTATCTAACCTGTGATGCTGAATTTTAGAGCAAAATCTATTCAATTCATTCCGAAATCCGCCAATGTAGAGAGTCTTGGACACGTTGATGTCATGTTAATTAATGTCTAATTGGTGTATTTGGAGAATCCCGAGAAGGATACATCTCACCTTTGGAGGGAGGAAACTTTAGCTCTGATTCCAAAAGTAAAAGGGCAATTATATTACACTCATAATAACGGAAAGCTAAGTCGGTTATAGATTGGGAATTCGTAACTTGATAGAGCTGGAAGAAAAAAACAACGAGGATGTAAATTAGCGCTAATTCCTTATTTTTCCTTATTTAGATCGACTTTAAACTGTAATTTTCATACCCCTGCACAATTCTCAGATTTACGTTATCACCGGTTTAGAATAGAGATTGAAATTCCATACTTTATCAAATATTACCAAACTCCTTATCGATGAATTAGGACCTGTTTAAGACTAGACGATGACCACTGGTATAATCTTAACCTTTGAATCGATGATATCTATTGAATACTAATTGCGTTTTAATAGCTCATAGGCCGACATTTGATCCCGTAAATACAAATTACTTAATATTCAGGCTTAAACTCACTTCAAATAGGCTAGAGGAAAAGAGGCACAAAGAGGCCCCGCATACCATCAGCGTCTGCTACCTGCTCATACTCAGCTAAAAGTCAGGTATAATTCCCTATATCGGATTTACTCGAGTCGAGATTCTTACTCTCAATAGACAACCTGGGCAGGGAGGAGATGCAGATCGTCAGGTCCGAGACCTAAGAAAAGAGCTACTTCAAGCTGAAGCAGCTCATCTTGCAAAGCTTAAGGGAGCACCAATTCAAGCCCTAGATGATCCGCAAAATGATCCAGTTAAGAGAAGAATTGAAGATGGAAATATAGATGAAGAATTAGAGGCAGACCCGGATATTAAAAGAAGACGAATATTAGAAGAAACGAGAGATATAGATGCAGATACGGAAGAGGATGAAGATAGCAGTGAAGACGATAGGTCTATCACCCCCAATCATCTCAAAGACGCAGCTGATGCAACAACAGTGACGATGATGAAGATGAGACAGCCGAGTTACAGCGAGAACTAGAAAAAATAAAACGGGAACGAGCCGAAAAGAGAGAACTGGAGGTAAATTGCAGAATAATAAGGATCAATAATCTGTAATTTGTTACTGATTGGAAATCCTAGGAACAAGAAAAAATAGCTCAAGAAGAAGCTAAGCGAGAAAGTGATATTGCACGAGGGAATCCCCTCTTAAATACAAAAACAGACTTCAATATTAAGCGCAGGTAATGAAACAGCTTTTTATTTGATTACAAGCTAATGCGTTCTATCTGCTCCTAGATGGGATGACGACGTTGTTTTCAAAAATCAAGCACGCGGTACCGAGACTAAAGTAAAAAAAGAATTTGTGAATGATCTACTCCGATCAGACTTTCATAAAAAGTTTATGAGGTTAGTTTAAGTTGCTTGATTCGCTTGTCACTATCACATATCATGTTTGCTAATTAATTACAGTAAATATGTGAAATAAATCTGGATAATTTTTTTTGCCAACGTCCCGTCCCAACTGATGAGCCGTCTTGGTCTTACCAGACTCTTTTAACCAGTTGTATCTAAGAGGAAGGAGTATCAAAAACCACTCAATAGGTAGTACTTTGAAATCTTTGGAGAATATCCCTTAAAAGGAATCCCCAATCTATTATCAAATGGCTTTTTAGCATGTCTAGAAAATCATGTCTCCAAAGGAATAACATCCTTTATCACATGACTGAAAAAAAATATGGGAAACTTTACTTATCAATGGAAGTTGGAAATCAAAACTGTGAATACAGTTCTTGTTTCTAAAGAGCTGTAATGCTCACTATGATTAAGTTAAAGACTTGGGTTATATTTATTGATAATGAGAGGTGACACACTCACGTTATAAAATCCAGCAAATTTCCTCTGTAAGTTTTTGGTTACTTGTATTACCTGAAATAGATTCCTCGAGGAATTTGAAAACACTATACGGCTTTTTATCTTCTATAAATATGCATAGGTTACTCTAGTATGGCTTCCAATTCTGAATAATCAGGTGTAGCAGTATCATAATTCAATATACAGTAGAACCTCTATATATTGATACCCTTCGGACCGGCAAAAAATATCAATATAGGGAGGTTATCAACTTAGACAGGTACACTAGAACCTCTATACAGTAGAACCTGTGTATATTGATACTGGATGTATTGATAACCTC
>MCFK01002200.1:2298-24632 GCA_003610855.1 Erysiphe neolycopersici | reverse complement strand
AGGCAGAAAAAAGGGGGCTCCTTAAAAGTGAGCTTTAACCCCCCCCCTCCCCCCCCCCCTAAGCTATCAGCCTAGCTGCTGAGCTACTAGCTCCATCCCCCCCCCCTTCGGAGCTACGCTGCTACGCAGCCTACGCAAAAATATTTTTTTTTACTTTTACATATGAGGCTAAAATTATATTAGGGGGGGGTGGAAAAGCCCTCCTCTTTTTTTTATGAGGTAAGTAGGAATAAAAAAAAATAGGGACTCACAAAACCTTAGTCTTTTTTCTTTAAGATTATTTATTATTATAAATTTTTATATTAAAAGAAATATCTATCTTTCTAAACATCTCTAAAAGAAATACTCTTATCTAAGACTTGAACTTAGACCCAGATATTAGAAGTATCCTGCTCTACCATTAAGCTAATAAGAAAAAAAAAAGTATTTTACTTACCTCCCCTCTTAGACTACTGAGCCTTCCCCCCCCCATGGTGGTTTATTGACCCCCCCCCCTATATAGTGCTAGAGTAGTAGGTATTGGAGTTTTTTTTTGCTCACTCCCATCTCGCATAGCATCACACCCCTACGGAGTTTTTATTTAGCTCCCCCCCCCAGCTAGGAGCTCAGCTGCTCTGCAGCTCAGCAGCCTAGCTGCTACGCTGCTACGCACCCCCCCCCTAATAAAAATTAAAAAGAGCTCTCTCTATCCATGCTTTGAAGCTCTCCCTAACGCACCCTATCTTTTTTTTCCTCCTTAAAAAAAAAGAACCTCCGGACCATATTATGGGGTACGCACCTGATTTTTTTTTTTTTGCTCCGCTGCTATGCTCCTCAGGTCCCCCTCCCTAGGATACAAAAAAAAAGCAGCTACTATCGGCTCAGCTATCTACCCCCCCCCCGTGGAGAACCCTTACCACCCTACTGAGCCCACCCGCCCTAAGACCCCCCCCCCCTTATTTAAGGGGTACGCATCCTAGAAGTAGTACCTAACCCCCCCCCTACCTCTTATATAAGCTCTCCTTTTTTTTTTTAAGCGCACCCCTCCTTCCCCTCCTTGGAGCCAACAAGCACTGCTTCCTCCCCTAAAAGGCCTCCATACTGCCTAATTATAGGGGACGTAGCTGGACCTAAAAATAAGAGCTTCATAGAAAGCTCTAATAAAAATATCTTAAAAAATTTTTTATTCTTAATTGTTTATTGTAAAGAGAGTAAGATAACTAAAAATTATTATCAATAAAGGAGATAATTTAATCCGCGGTCAATTCACCCTTTGTAATAATTATTATCCTGATAAATAACTCAGCAGTAATAAGGTATTTTTATTTTACCCTCGAGTACCGTGACCTGAAACACTTAAGTTGTTATATGTTGAATAAACTACCCTATTATTTGTAGCAGACCTTATCGGCTCAGATGGGGGGTTATATACTTCTCCCCCCCCCCCTTGACTCCTTAGTAATATTAAACAATTGCAAGATTAGGTTGATTACCCTACTAAGAAAGTATATTTACGCCGAACCCTATTTTATTCACTATCTATAGTGGTGAAAGCAGGAGCTGGTCTTTTATCGTCTTTCATAACGGACTCGTCAATAGATAATAAATTTTTATGCTGAGCTAGATAACCCCCCCCCCTAGATTTAATTATAACGCTACCATTTTTAAGGTATTTTTACCCCCCCCCACTTTGCATAGCTTAAATTTTACACCTAGGTTAGACAATTTCCTTAATATCGTATAATATACTATGTTGTAATGCTCAACTATCTAAGTTGAATTATGCAAAAAAATAGCAGTTATGCCGTATACTTAATGGAGAATATAAGTGTCTTTTATTTATTAATCCACCTGTAACCGTAATATTAAAATTAGCCTAATGAAAGGCTAAACATCCTCAAGTTACCCCCCCCCCCCCCCCTTTTTACATATAAAGTGTATAAGATACATCAACCTCGAAGAATGTTTTAGCTAACTCACTAAAAAACTCCTCTTATTTAACATAAAGACGGTCGATTAAAACCTATTATGTAACTTAATAAACCTGAAGGATAACACCATCCTTATCTATACGACTTTTAGGTAAAACATCCTCAGATTTAAGAACAACCACAAAAAGAATTAAACCTATAAGGTTCATAAATTTTATATTATTAAATACATTTCTTAAAAAAAATATTAATTTTTCAGCAAAAAAAAGCCAACACGCCCGTTAAAATAATATTTTTTTACGTTTTGATGATGAACTTTATTATATTCAAGTTTATAAGTTAAAAGAGAGAAAGTGGACAGGTAATCACTAGTATTTAGTATTAAAGTTGTATTCATTTTTATTTTGTCAATAAATAAGCACTATGTCTAACTAAACTAGACGTAAAAATACAAATGAACTTACCGCCTAAATGAATTCACCCTTCAATAACATAGCTTATAAAATTAGCACCCGATTATGAAAATATCTTAGAAGAACATATATTAAAAAAATATTTTCATTAAGCTTTTTTTTTATAAGTTAGCGAAAGAAAGGTAGATTACGCCGACAATATTAAGTATAAAGAAAATTTTAAAATACCAACAAAAATGAATAAGACAATATAACAATAGCTTAATAAATAATTACTGCTTTTACTTCACAAATTTTAGTATTTATTTAATCCTAATAGGAATAATTTACCTATCTTATGGTTTTGTTTTGAAGCTGGTATAAACTTTACGAAATATTTACTAATTATATATTTACTTATATAAATATTAAAAATAATATATAAAAATATCATAACACAAAAAAAGTATTAACCTCATATAATAAATTATATGGATAATCATCAAGTACATTTCCTCCATTAGAAGATTGAATTAAATTAGCTACCTATTTACTGCTGTTTTCGTTACTATTACAAGCTATAACTTTATCCATAACTGTTGTTATAGCCTGTACTCCTACTGCTGTACCCACACCTCCACCTATTTTTACAGCTGGAGAACCTGCAACATTCTTAGATACTTGAATTACAGCATTAGCACCTGCAGCAGCAGATACAGCTGCACCCATTATTGTATCAAAGGAAACATTTTTGTTCCCACTATTTATATTAACATTTGCATTTTCCCCTATCTTAACATCTGGTTTTTTATCATCTAATCAATAAATTATATCTTCACTATTTTGTAAATAAATTAGCAAACCTTAGTATAAGGATAGTCAATCAAAAATATAAATAAATGTTAAACGCTTTAAAATATAATATAAATAATTATAGGATCTGTAACTAAAAGTCTATCTATTTAGGTAGGACCGTAATTGTTATGCAATCTGTAGAAACAATTAAAGCAAACAAAAAAAAAGTTATAAATATCATATTAAAATTAATTTAAAGCAAGAAATAGTCAATATGACAAACCTGATATAGACGTATAATTATTAAAATGCATCCACGTCTAATGAATGTAAAGAGCTCATAAATAAACACCCTACTACCTATACCCAGGCAAGTAGAAGGTAACCTCGATATATCAGTACACCTAGTGGTGGTGAGCAAAAGATAAAAGTCTAGCTTAGATATATGAAAGTAAAATCCTTATAATAAGCCTGCAAGCATGAATGATGAATATAATTAAATAAAATACCGTAAAGTCTAATGGTTTATCCTACCCATTATTATTACGATACAAGAGTGAGTCACCTCATAAAAAAGAGTTAAACAAAAGACTATATAAAATAAAATAAACAAATAATAATAAATATCTGAAAAATAGGGTATGTAAATAAATTCGTCTACTACCTAAAACAATAACTCATGATCGCTGAAGCATCCCTTAATAAGTAAGAAGCTGAAAAACTACTTTCCTCTATTGCGTTAATGTAAAGTCCTGAAAAAAACTTCCCTAACGCCCCCACCTTCCTCTTAGGGTTCCTAGGGAGCTCTCCCCCCCCCCTCCCACCACCTATTTAAAGCAAGCAGGCGCTTTCTAAGGGGGGGAGAAAAAAAGTGAGGGCTTCCTATAATATTTGTTTACTAAGGGCTAATAATTTAGATAACTAAAGAGATATGGAAGAATCGAACTTCTTATTTAAGATCTGCAATCAAAACGTAGAACCATCTACAGCATAACCCTAATATTGAAAAAAAAAAATTCTTTTTTTTTCTAGTTCCCTTTATAGGCACCAGCCACCTCCCCAGGCTACAAGCTCAGCTCCCCCCCCTTTAGATATGGGGACTAGTTTTTTTTAGTTTACCCGGATTGCTGATAAGGAGCCCCCCCCCAACCCCCCCCCGTACCCCTTATAGGCTCTGCCTGATAGCACACTTAGGGCATGCTATACGGCAGAGCTAAAAAAAATGTTTTATATGAAAAACAAGTTAGGGAAACAGGTTTCCCAGTCCTAGGTGTGCTGCGGAAAGAAAAACTAGAAAAAAAAATAATGTCTTGCTATTTTTTTTTTAAGGGACCTTTATGGCTCATAAAATTAAGCAAAGGGACACCCCCCCACCCTTAAAACCCCACCTAATAGGCTGCAGGCTTCTTTTTTTTTCTTAAATATACCTCTCTTATAAGGAGACCCCATTTTTATTCGGCTCTATAAGAGCAACCTTATAAGCAGGGCACCGAACCAGCTCCCCTCATTAGGGACCCCGCCCCCCCCCTTACTCGCCTATTTTATTTTGTTTTCTAAAATCTCTTCCAACCCCCCCCCCTCAGGTCCCATAGGCTATAGTATTATACGCCAGCTGCGTAAAGAATAAAGCAAACGTTAAGAAAGCCAACACAGCTTTAATTTTACCTTAAAAAAATACCCCCCCTCCAATCTTTTGTATAAGCTAAATAAAGAATAAAACTAATAAAGCAGACCTAATTTGATTAAACCTAAGCCACATATAAAAGGCCATCATTAATGCAAATAATCCTGTATATTATGCAAAAAGCAATACAAAGTATAACGTAATAGAATAATTGGCTTATTAAACAAGAATTTATTGCTACACCTTATATTAATGCAGCGAAAACTACTATATCGCCTGCAATTAAACCCGTTGTAGCTAATTATGTTCCAATTATTTAGGCTGATTTATAATTTTTTTTTTTCTTAGTTTATTAATATTTTTTTGTTTATTTATAAATATAGCCGGACTATATATAACAGTATTTATTAAAAAAAAATACGTTTTTTATAAACATGTAAGAGACTTGAACTCCTATGATTATAGCCGTAATATAATGCTTTACCATTAAGCCAACATGCTCTTTAGCAACAATACATAGTTAACCAGAAGAGAAATTTGAATTCTCATTATTAATGCATGAAATTAATGTTTTAACCAAATTAAACTACCCTGGCTGAGATAAAGGGTGTATACCCTGACTTGAACAGGGAACGCACTGTGCCACATACAGTTGTTCTACCATTGAACTATATCCACCATAGAGTTAGCTTACCAGCTAAGCCGCCCTATAAGAAATAAACACCACTTTTACTTTTTTTGCTTATTTATTTTTTTCTTAGCTACGCAGCTATTATTTATATAGTAGGAGCAGCTACGCAGCTGATTTAGGGGGGGGTGCGTAGCTGCTGAGCTCCGTAGGAATAAAAAAAAGTAGCTCTGCTGGTCAGCACCCCTGTTAAATAAAAAAATTTTTTTTAGGATCCCAATAAGCCCTTCTCCGTTGACAGGGGAGGGGGGGGGAGTACTAATCCTTAGCCGCACAGATCTCTCTCCTTTTAACCTGCTCTCTCCTAAACTACCCCCTCACTATAAAAAAGTAAAAATAAAAAGCACGCCTTATTATATACCACCCGATTTATGTTGGAGTGATTCGAACACCCAATATTAAATACCAAAAATTTATGACATACCGATTAGTCTACAACATATTTTTTGTAAACACTCCCTAGAGCTTTCTTTACTTGTTTCTTGTAAGGACCCCCCCCCCCTTACCACGATCTTATTGGAAGAAAGAAGAGTTAAAACTACTTCCGACGATCTTACCAATAAGCCAAGTAAATTACCCTAAAAGCCTTATTTATAAAAAAAAGGATATAAGAAGCCTATATTGTTTTTTTTATATAACCTTCGGGTTAATTTGGTTTTTCCTCCCCCCCCCCTACTTCACCCCCCCCCTCTAAGGGGGGTTATATGTAGGAAGGGCTATGGGTGAAGCCCTAAAACAGGAGCGCTTTTCGCTTTTTGCTTTTATTCCTTCTACATAAATAAGGCTTACCTTAACACCTGAGCCTTATTTTAGCTGCTGCCTAAAGCTACGCTTATGCCCTACCAACGCTCATAAATAAAAGGAGGGTCCTATATCCTGAGGATGCTGAGTTTTTTTTGAGGAGGGCTCTGTCAAAAAAGAAAAAAAGTATAACCTTAGGCTAGAAGCATCACGCTTATTTATTGTAAGCACTACTTGGGAAAACATATAAGAAAAATCTCTTATAAGGTAAATCCGAATTGAACGGACAAGATTAAAAAAAATCAAATAGGCCTAAGCTATTCCTGTCTACCTATTCCAGCATTACCTTAGTTGCTCGAGATAAGATTTGAACTTACAGCCTAGGTCGCTTCAAGACCCCGCTCAACCAATTGAGCTTCTCGAGCTTCTATTTAAACTTAAATATATTTTTATTCTTAACTTAGCCTAGGCATAGCCTAATACTTCCTATTTACTCCTCTGGGAGGAAGGGTCCTTTTTTTCTCCTTTGCTTATTTATATAGGCAAGGAAGCCTGCTAAGCCCCCCCCCTAATAAGGCTGAAGCAGGCTGACTTTCAGCTCCCTCCTCAGTACAAAAAAAAAAAGAAGATTTTGAGGGAGGCTGCTTCGGATCCGTAGGTTTTTTTCTTATGAGTGGCCTAGGAGGCTAAAAGAGCTATTTATCCACATCCTTATTTATATTTTTACCCTCATAGATCACCCCCAACCTGACTTGAGGATATCTCCCCCCCCCCTTATCCGTACCCTTAGGCCTCTCCTTTTCCCCCCCCCCTATATGGCTAAAAAAGGCTATACGCCTGAGGCAATAAGGGGGGGCGGATATCAGCCTAAAAAAACAAGATAGCCTCTTGTATGGAGACATCAGGACTCGAGCCTGAAATAACAATATGCAAAATTGTAGTTTTACCAGTTAAACTATGTCCCCCTAGACAGCTAAAAGTATACAATTAGTTCCCAAAAAAAAAATAAGCACAATAATAAATAAAGCCTTTAAGATGAATTGAACATCTACGAGAATATTAACAGTATTCCGTTCTACCTTTAAACTATAAAGGCTGGCTGACCCTTAGGCTATACCTAGACTAAGGAGGGGGGGGAGGGCAGACCCCCCCCCTAAAAAAGTGTACCTACCTTTGCTGTTATTTTTACCAGACAGGCCTCATATATAAATAAGCCGAAAAAAAAAATGAGCTCCAAAGGAGCCTTCTATATTTTTTTTTAAATGCGCAGCAAGAAAAATATTTATTTATTTTATATAAATAATATAAATAAGACTCTGCAGCTATCCTGATATACAGCCAAAGGTAAAATAAGTGGACAAGTGGTCGCTCCCCCACCCAGGGTTCCGTCCTTTCCGCCCCCCCCCCTAAATATAGGTGTTTATTTTTTTTTTTATATTAAGTAAAAAAAAGGTCTTATTAAACTTTAACCATCTTTTTTATAAGAGGAAATATTTTAATTATAAAAATAAAAAGAGGGCTCTACTATCGGCTTATACGTTTTTCGGCTTATCATTTTCGGCTAATCGGCTTATCTTAAAAGAACTAAGATAAAAATTAAATGTTATTTACCCCCCCCCCCTTTCAGACTTTTTTTTTAGAAAGGGACTCCTTTTTTCCTTTGACGTAACCTTATTCCCTACAATAAAAGGATATAAGGAGCAGATATATTATCAGTTTAAGGGCTATTATTGGTTTTTTTATTTAGAGGGCTACCTGCTCGACCCCCCCCCTATACTCCGAAGAAAGCTCATACGCTATCTAAAAAAAAACAGGTTAACCTAAGGGGGATGCTTCTATTTTTTTTTTCCTCCCTGTTTTTTTTATTAGGAAGGCTTATTTTTTTCTACTGACACTAGGCCTGTTTGGATTAATAAGTGGATAGAGCCTGTCTGGCTAAAGGCGCTAGGGCAACCCCCTTATAACCCCCCCCCACGCCGACCCCCCCCCCAGGCTATTGTGATTGTGTATAGAAAATCTTTAATTTTACTAAAATTTAGTAAGCATAAAGGAAAAGAATTTTATAATTTCTAATTTTAGATATAACTAGAACCCTGTAAGCTATTATAATCTAAACTCTTATTTATTATATCCTTTATATAAGGGAAATAATACAACTCCTTACTACCTTCATAGAGTGATGGTTTTATTAATAGCTCATCATTAATAGCATCTTCTCCAAAATAAACCTTAATTTTTTTATATCTTTATCTAATTTGGCTAGGAAAAAATCCTTTGAATATATTTGGGTATATACCCATTTTTACAATTCCATGATATTATAAACTCTATTAGCAGTGACAGCGAAACAATCATGGACGGTAAAAATATTGTGACTATTATTAGATTAAAAATATAAGTCCACTAACAAAGCTAGAGATGAAGCATCTAGTGAATGAACAAGATTCGGCATAAAGGATATAACTTGTTTAGCTCAGTCGAGTTTATTCTTATTTCGAATCTTTAACTTTTATCAAATTAACTACCTCCTTTTTTAGATAAGTTGAATAAAAACACCAGATGGTAAAGTTCAAGGAATTGGTATACTCAACATAAAACATATTTCAGCGACTGATTCTAAATACTTTAAATAATTTAGGAAATTTATCCGATAAGACAAATCTTAAACCTTTACCTAATAAAGTAAAATCACTATATTTTTATTTTACATCGGGATTATCCTTCAAGATATATCAAGCCTGCTCCGAATGTATAAAGTTGTCTTTTATATATTTAACTATTTGATAATCCGAAACATTATAAGAAATAGTCATTATAGATTTTTTAAGGATTTTTCTTTGTATATCCATATTAATCAATCTAAGATAACCTTCTTTATCATTTGAGCTTACATTATCTTGTAATGATTCAATACCTGTAGGAAATGAGCTATTAAATTATTTAGCCATAAAGTATAAAAATCTTTAGGTTTATCCGCTCAAGTGGATTTTTCCAAATTTTATTCTTCAGCTTTATCTGAACTTAATAAAGAAAGATGCTGAAAGCCGTTACAGGTTGCATCCTATTCTATAGGTAAATATGTATCAAAATACATAACTTCATGGTTATTTATACATTGCAATCATCTATTGAACTCAAAGCAAAAGGCTAAAAATAAAAGTTTGTTCTTTGCTTGTTTAATTAGTTGACCATTCCTAAAGTTAATAATATTATACACATTCTTATCCACTCAATCTACTCTATCATTAAAGGATTTTTTATCTAAATCTGGGGCTAGATAATTTATAGCTGTTTCATCATACTATCCCCACTTTTAAATAAGCTAGATCACAAGATTGATAATTAAAATATTCTGGAATACAATATACTATTCCTCTATAATCTAATTTAACCGGAAGATTGAATTCTGGAACTTGTGAAAATTTTGTAGCAATACCTAGAATGTTATCTTGTAATTCCTTCATAAATAACTATCCAGTTCCTTCTTTTATTGTCAGTCTAGTTTTTTCTAATAAAGGGTGAATACTTCCCTCTCAAATAATCACATCTTCAAAATACTCCGGTTTCTCATGGAATATAAAATCGAATACGTTTGAATTTACTTGATAAGGTATAGAGTTTATATTATTAATTAAATCATAAATAACATTGTTCTTAAGAATATAAGAATGTTCTTTATTCTCTCAGGATTTTTTAATTATAGGTTCTATAGTCCTTTCATCGTTTAACAAATAACCACCTAACTTTTTTACTTTACCTTCTATCTCAAGACAAGAATATAATTTAGGTTTTTGGCTTTAGGTAAATGATAAATAATATGCTTTTTCTCTTTATTCATTACACTAACGATTATAGAAGAATATGTTGGACTTTTCTTTAAAAGCTATATTTACAGTTTTAATCTTAACTAAATTGAGCAAAATCATTCAATCTACTAAAATAGAACCTATAGTAAATAATAAAGTATTGTCATCAAATTCATCGGGGAAATTCTATTTCTCCTTATTTCTGTCGATTCAATCTGAAAAAGTTAACTTCTCTCCTACTTGCCCACAAATTACCTTCTTCTTCTCCTAGCAATACAACGTATATTGGTACTTATTTTTTTCCCAGATAAAATCCTATGTTGACCATATTAATAGACTCAGCCGAGGATCTCTTATAATAATTTTGAATAAACAACCAAACATTATATTAGTTATAAATCTACTATTAACAACCTCAAATATTTTGGCTAATTATATTTTCGCTTTAATATTTAGCTTATCTTCTTGTTTACCACCCTTTTTTTTAATTCCTTTTTTCTTAATTAATTTATAAACATTTTTTTCAACAAAATCTTAGTAAACTCTCTATTAGATCTGAGAAAAGGCAATCCCTTTTCTTATTCATCATAATAAGCAGATTCTAATAGAAAATTTTCTATTTTTCTTTGTGTAGAAATCGGATTATTTGAAATTAACCGTTTTAATTTTTCAAAGACGGGGCTATTAGTTCTAAATGTTTTATACCCCCCTTTACCTTCTTTAAGTTTATGGAGAAACTTGTGAATATCATCTTACACTACCAAGATTCATGTGAATATTTTTAAAACTAAAAAGACCTCTAGGGATAGGCTGTCGTTTTGAAGCATAAGCTCAGCGAATATTATGTAATCAGAGACTATTCCTAAAATCTTGATCTAAAGTAGTGTTTATAAAGCTTAGATAACTGGGGTTTCCTCTGAACTTCTGAGGTCCAGCATTTACATCCGCGAATCCTACCTTTTTTAGATTATTCAATAGAAGGTCTAAATCTGAAACAATAAATACAAACTTAGACATCAAATTAAAAATTTCCTTATATTTAGCTTTATAATTTATCCTTTGTATATACATACTTCTTAATTTATCGTCTTTCTTATCTTCTATCTTACAGCAGATATTTAATTTATTTAAAAGATCCTCCTTTCTCTTAAGAAAAATATAAACAAGGATCTCACTCATATCATCGATACTAATAAAAGGAGGCTGTCAGCGATGTTCTATTTTTAACGCTTCTATGGGATTAAGAGGTTTTAGTGTAGTATTAAGTAGATGTAATACGTTCTCCTCAGTTTTCATATCATAATGTTTTTGTATACTCTCCAATAAAGACGAATCAAAGCAATTTAATTTAGTGTCTACACAAAAGTAAAAATCAGACGCCTGGGTACTATTGTATGTTGCCAAAGACATTTGTTCTATAAGTACATAAATCAAGAAACATTCTAAAAAGACATAATTATATTTTACCGCATTATATACAAGTGTACGTTTATTTTTAGAATTTAAAACATTAAACACAACCATATAAAATCCTTCCTTATCTGTAGGATTTATTAATCTGGGACTTTTAACACCTCAAGCAATACTTAAAAAATTCTCTAATTTATCTTTAATTAAATATCTATCCTGTAAAAGCATATTACACTGCGCCCAGCTATTTCCCACTCCTTCTATTAACTCTACTTTATCTAAATATTTACCATATTCCTCCATTAACTTTACATTCTTATCAACAATAGGATCAATTATTTCTCATTCATGAACCCACCCTTTTATTATCTTTTTTAGTTCGTGACGTGAAATAAAACGGTCTTTCTCTACCGATAAAATTAAAAGCAGTTGCTTAGCTGTCAACGACTTATCCACGTAACTACTATATTCCCCAATTATAGGTTTATATTCTGAATATTTTTCTATAAACTTATTAGACAGTGTCTGAGCTTCACTATCAATCTTATTCATTTCATCCATTTTTTCTATACGTCGTTTTTCGAGCTCTTTTATTTCATTAAGCTCCTTTTCAAACTCGTCAGAAGTTGATAAATTTCTGATAGTTCTTTTATTCTGCAAATTAAAATTTAAACCCACTTTTTTCCCAAGTACCGAAATATTTTTAAACTGGTTTTTTTTCATGATATTATTATGTTTATTTTATACAATACTAGTTAAATATACATTCTCATCGAGAGAATGTATTATAATTCAAACATAGAATACTAGATAAATTCTATGTTGTTTATAAGTTTTCTGAGGATAATTTATTTACTTGTAAACTTATAAACTTTTAGACTCCCCCCCCTCCCTGGCCTCCACCCCCCCCCCTCTCAATCTCCCTGCTAGTTAAGGATACCAACCTATTAGGTAATATACGTAAGAAAGTCTCTACATAGTTTAAGGAGGGTGTAAACCCAAACCGTTCTGGTCTGTGCTGTGGTAGCTTTAAACATTTATTAATGTTATAAAATTAATTATAATCATTAAAATTAAAACTACAAAAATAAGCAATGTATTAACTAATATATAAGTATGTTGTAATTTAATTCTAAATTTAATAAATATAGCTAATTTAGGTAATTTTTCTTCTAAATTTAATTTATTAATAATAAAGTTACCATAAACAGCAAATATTATAGTAACAAGACAAGTTAATATAAACAAACTGCTACTTATATTAATAACTAAACAAATATCAGTAATAGATAAATTAGATAAATAATCCTTAAATTCGTTAATTAACTTAATAAAAAAATTCTCATCATCACTAAATTTACTTAAAGAACCATCAAAATTACAGGATTTTTTTTCTATATTTTCACTAATCTCCTTAGCCTTATTAAAAGCATTAGTAAATTCCTCCTTATAAGACTCAAATAATTTCTTAGAGTTCTCCATATGATTTTCAGAAATTTCATCATGCTTTTTACAATATTTCTTATATATATCTGATAGTTCTCTAATATACGCCTTTAGATTACAAATAAACTCTTCCAACTCTAAACAATGACTCTTATCTCCTTTAGATGTATCAATCTCTTCAGATAAAGAGTCAATATTCTCCTTAATAGAATTAATAGCATCTAAAACATCATTGGTTTTATTTTTATAAACCATTCTATCATAAAAAGCTTGATAACCTAAAACAGTACCGCCACCGGTAACATATTTTCAAATAGAATTAAAATTTAATTTCATGTTTATTTATTATTTATTTTTATAAAATACAATACTAGTTCCCGGGGGACTTGTTCCCTCGGGGACCAGTTCCTGGCCCCGCTCAGGAACTAGTTAATGAAGAACAAACTTAGTAAAGTGTACTAGATAAACACTCCCAAAGAACCGTTTTGGTTTTTTTTATTGCTATATTTTAACTCTAGATATAAACATCTCTTATTATTTAATATTTATATTTATTTATTAGGGTTTTAAAAACCCAGCCACCCACCCTGCCACCCTCCCCCTCCCCACCACCTACGCCCTCCCACCCACCAGGGTTTAGCCAGGCTGATAATATAATTATGATTATATAAATTATAGTAAAAGCCCTATATAACTAAAATAATATATTATAAAGTCTATTAAAAAAAAGATTTCCGTAAAATAGGTATGAAGTAACCTATGCTGTCGCTCTAGTGTTTTTTTTGAGCCGGCGTAAGACAACGGCTTGGTGGCTTCTATAAATGTAACGTTACCTAACTTATTATTTGGACCCTTGCCCCCCCCCCTAGCTGAGCAGCTGAGCTAAAATAAAAATGAGGCTTATCATAAATACTAATCACGAATAATTTTTAATAAAAATCTTATAAAGAAGAAAACTACGGCACACTTTACCGTAAATAACAAAAGATATTAAAACAAAAAAAATCCTCTTTAATAATATAAATAGTTAAAATATATCCGAAAGAGGAGTTGAACCTCTACGACTAGCGTCAACGAAACTTAAGCTCGTCCTGTCTACCAATTTCAGCACTCGGATAAAAATCCTATCAAATTTTTTTAGTTATTAATTATCTAAGGCTAGAGTGAGTTGAACACTCAACTCAGCTGTCATGAGCAGCTTGCTTTACCAATTAAGCTATAACCTTTATTGCCTATAATGCGGACAAAGGACTTGCACCCCCATTTACTGGTCATGAGCCAATTATGTTACTTTACATCAATCCGCAAATAATATAAGTTTTTTTATAAGATAAAGTATAAAAAACTACCCCCCCCCTCCTTACGCTGGTACAACCCCCCCCCCTTATAAACCTAAAGGGCTCCTTACCTACGGGTCCCTAATGCAACCCCCCCCCTCACCTAGCCCTCGCTTAGCACCCTTAGGGAGCTCTCTTATTTTTTTTTTAGAAGCACCCCCCCTCTCAAGGGGGTCAGCTGCTACCCATACCTTATTTTAATATAGGAAACACCCCAACCTCACCTATCCCTTAATTATTAGAACAAATAATTTTATTAATATTTTGAATTTTTTGGATTTACAATCACTAGGCTGCTTCGCTTATTTATATCCCAACCTCCTAATATAAAACAGTCCCTTATTAATGAGGAGGGGATAGATTACCCTTAAGGATTATAGTTAACCTCTTACCTAATTACCCCCCCCCCACCCTCTAAGCAGGGAGGGTTGGTAGGAGCTTAGACAGACCTAAAACTTATGGGGTACCTTGCTTTTTTTTTCCCTAGCACCCCTACTACTCTTATTTATAGAGGGGGGGGGAGGTGCTCCTATTAATTTTTTAAGCCCATATAAATAAGAGCTGCTTCTGCTAATAAGAGCTCCCTTCAGGCTGAGAGCTGAGACAGCCTCAGCCCCCCCCCTAGGGGGGGGTTTACCCCCCCCCCTTGTTAGCTAAGCCTCCTAATTAAGAAAAAAAAACTTATGATACCTTTTTTTTTAGCTCTTACCCCCCCCCCCTTAACCTGGAGGCTTGCCACCCGAAGTAAAGAAAAAGGGGGGGGGGTCTACTGACCCCCCTTCTCTATAGAAAAATACCTTACTAGGCTAAATGCCTACTCCCTTCGCTGATAAATCCCTTACTAGGCTATGGCAAGAATATCTTATCAGCATAAAGAGATATTCGTTTAAATTAACCTAGCCCCAGAGGGACTCGAACCCTCGCATATAATGGTGAAAACATTATGTCTTAACCTCTTGACTATGAAGCCTTTCCAATTCAGTAAAATATTACTTTTTTTAGCTCTCTGCCCCCCCCCCTTACCTACCCCTTGCTTTAAGCAGCAAGAAAGGGAGCTCCCTTGCTTTTTTTTTCCGGCTGAGAGCTTTGATTTTCGACAAAGAGCCTTATCTAGTATGAGCGCTAAAATATGCCAAATATTTCATAATTTAGCCTAAATAGTTTTAGAGTCCAGTGCAAGTATCGCACTTGCTTCAGCTGGTTACAAATCAGCCACATTACTTTTATGCTAACCGGACAACCCTTAACAACTAATGTCTTTAATCGCTCCTGCTGTTATTTTTTCCTAGGTACCTGTTAAATAAGAGCTGCTTTCTTTAAAATCATCTTGAATTTTTTTTTTCAAAAGATGCTGATTTTTTTTAGCTACGCACCCCCCAGGCGCGTAGCAGCTACGCAGCTACGCACCCCCTAACTAAAAAAAAGCAGCTGACCCGCATAGCAGCTACGCACCCCTCCTCCAAAAAAAAGAGCTCAGCTTCGCTGCCCTGATAGCTGACCCTTATTAATGGCCTATATTATAAGAGAAGCCTTATTAGGCAGGGTCCTATAGGGGGGGTGCGTAGCTGCTGAGCTGCCTAGGCAGCGTAGCTGAGCTGCTTTTTTTTTTTTACTCCTACGGATCCTGAGCCCTACAGACCAAAAAAAAAATCAGCTGAGCTGCTACGCACCCCCCCCGATAGTAGCAGCTTCTCCTTAATAAATAAGAGCAGCTTGCTGAGGTTTTTTTGCTTATATATATAGTAGCAGACGTGCTCCCTAAGGGCCAGCAAAAAAAAAGATGAGGAGGGCAATATTAGCCGCCTTAAAAGCGGGTTATAGTTAATAGTTGGCCTAATTTACCCCACCCCCCTTAGGAGGAGGGCTAGATCCCCCCCCCCCCCTTTCTCATTTTAGCTCCCCCCCCCTTAGATTTTTTTTTGTGCTCGCTGATTTTAATGCGCGCCTTATTTATATAGCACAGCAAGAAAAAAAAAGGCACAGCAAGAAAAAAAAAGCACCCATGCTACGCCTTATAACAAAAAAAAACCTACGTACCCTTCCTTCCAGGGGGTTATAGTTATAAGTAGGCTAGCCCTAAGCTGGCTGGAAAGGTGGCCTCATAAAAAGAGAGGGAGGATTTATTTTTTCCTCCTTTTTATTAGCTTAGCCTGATTGCGCTTATTTTTTTTTTATAGGTGTGCGTACCAGCCATCCTATCCGAAAAGTTACCGAGGGCTACTCTCTAAGAAAGCTCCCCCCCCTTAGGTTAGCTGCCTCTTTTTCTGCCTACCTTATGGCAGGAACCCCCCCCCCCTCAGTAGAAAAAAAAGTAAGGGGGGGGGGTAGGCGGCTTAGGCGGGCTAGGGGCTAGCCTAGCAATAGTATTAATATGTCGATATTCTAATAATTTAGTTAAATATAAATTTAGTACTTTATACCTAAAAACCTTTAAGTTATTTCAGCTAAAGCCTATCTATTTTTAGATATAATATAAAAATAATACTTACCCTATCGAAGACCTGCTCCCTTGAGGTTTTTATTTTATCTATTAATCCAAAAAAAAAATTCGTCTTATTATATGACGTATATTTAAGAATATATTAAAGTAAACTTCGTGCCTATATGCTTTCAGCACTTATTTAAACTAACATAGCGTTCCTGCCGTGCCTATGTTATATATCTACTAAAGTGTTAGTAACATCCTTGTGGCCTCCTTCTAACTCATGTCTGGCTAAAGCTGGCTAGGAGGGGCTTAATAGGGCCAATTATGACTTCTTTAATATTGGGCACATAAACAACAGGTAAACCATAGGTTAATATACCCAGCTCCTTTCGTACGAGGGATATATCTTTATTTTATTCTAATTTCCTCTAGAAGATAGAAACCATACTGTTTTACAACGTATTTAACCCAGCTCGTGTAACTTATTAATCGACGAACAGTCGAACCCTTCATGATTCCTGCGTTCATGTGGATAAGTTAAGCCGACATCGAGGTGCCAAACTGCGCACTCAATTTGTACTTCCTGGCGCAATTAGCCTGTTCAAACTCTGTTACGAAAAAAACTCTTTGGGATGCGAAGGCTGCTTCGCTGCAGAGATTTTTTTACCACAATGGTTCCATTTTTGACAAAATGGTTCAGACTATGTAATCATCCTTTAAATAAATATAATATGCAACTCGTGATCTTCATGCTGGGCGTCCTCCGGATGCGCAGCCCTAAAATCTAACAAGAGATTTCCTGGCCTACGGACCTCTGGACCCCGTGCTGCTATATAAATAAGGGCTAGCGAAAAAAATATTTTTTTTATTTACTACTTACTCACCCTTTAACACCAAAAGATCCATTACGACCATTAGAGTTTATTAGAGAATAACTAACATTATCTTTCTTGTCTCCTCTTAACATTCTCTGAGATAATCCGAGAAATGATGATTCAAATTTTTTTAAACCACCCAAATATCTCATTTTAAAAACAGATCTAGCAGCTGTTCGAGGTCTAGTTAATCTACCTTTAGCTTCTACTCTAATACCTCTTAATTTAATATGTTTTATAAATTTAATAACATATTTTGTTATATCATTATCTGCAAAATAAGGTGGCCTCTCCTCTCCCCCTAAGCTGCTATATACTAAGAGCTGCTGAGCTGCTTGTTCTCTTTTTATATCTGGGAAAAAATAGAAAACTAAAGACGTTAAAGACTCAGATTTTTTTCTATTAAACATACAACTAATTAAATTATTTTTTAATTTATGACTAAAGATCGCCTCTAGGGGTTTTGCTGAATATCCCCTCCGTATAGATCCGAAGCCAAAATCTCCTATTTTAACCTTTCTGAAAGATGCTTTTAAAATTCTATATAACTTATTATCTCTATTTCTTAGTTTTAAAGAGACAATTTGCGTATAAATATGACTATTTAGATGCATTTTTTTTAAATTAACAATATTCAATACTATTTTTTTGTGATAAATTTGTTCAATTAAATGAATAAATTTAGATATAGTTAAAAAGTTATTTTTAACTTTATTTAATCTTATTAACTTTCAATATAAAAAAACCTTTTCTAAGTAAGATAAAGACATTTTATACAAATAATATTCAAAATTAAAAATAGAGCTCTCCTGTAGAGTGCTGAGCTCCGTTCCTCCTTCTCTATGGGATAAAAGCTGCTCCTTCGCCCTGCTGCTTATCTGAGCTGCTGAGGCTTGCAAGCTGCCTTCCTTCAAAGTAGAGGAAGCTATCTTTAATATATCATTAGTAATTAAAAATTTCCTCTTTAAAAGAAGTCTATATTTCCTTAGCCTTAAATTAAAAAAGATGTTAAATAAATTATTCTTTAAATTATCCTTTAAAATGTTAGTTTTAAATAAGTTATTATAAATAAAGAAGAAAGAATTAATTTTAGATAATATTTTACTAGTTCCTGAGGGGCCTAGTCCCGAGGGAACATTGTTTTTTTTTATTGCTCCGCATAAAAGACTAGGGCTATGCATGCTCTGCATCCCGCCGTAATTATCCCTCCGGCCGGCAGCTGAGCTGCTGAGCTGCTGAGCTGCTGAGCTGCTGAGCCCTAATGTATGGGTTTTAAGAATATAAATATAAATAGCTAATAAATAATTTAGATTAGCTAAAACAATATTTATTTTTTTTATGATAGAACCCATAGTATTATAATATGCAAGATAATGTTCATCGCTTGCTAAAAATTCATATATATTAAACATTCTATTATATAAGATAATTTTACCCTTCGGCTCCTGAGGGTCCGAAAGGTCCGCTGGCTGCTTATAAATGTCAGCCTGCGGACCCAACGGAACCTGCTGAGCTGGTGAGCTGCGCTGCGAAATTATTTTTAAAGACTTATTCGGTAAAAGTAATGCTTTTACTCTATCATTAAAATTAGATGATATAAACATCTGGTTTGCATTATATAAATAAAAAGTAATAATAACTTTGTTATTAGTATGTTTTAAATCACCTTTACCTAAAAAAGCTTTTTTGCTAGATAATAATCTATATCTCATTGGTAAGGGGCTTACCGAAGCTTCGAAGGCTCCGAAGGTTTTTTTTCCTTCGAAGGGTCCGATGGGTCCCTTGCCCGGGCTGCGTAGCTGCTGAGCAGCGTTGCTCCCGAGCTGCTGAGCTGCCAAGGCCTCTTTACCCCTCCCGGACTTTATAAAGGCATCCGGAGCATGCGTAGCATGCGGAGCCAAAAAAGAAGGAGAGCTTCCTAAGGGAAGGCGGTTAACCGGGGTTAGTCTAATACCATAGTTAAAATAACCTTTAAACAACTTCATAAGACTAATATCTGCGACTGGTATTGTTTTAGGGTAATTTTTATTATAAGTGTAAATACTATTATACCATTCTTGTGATGCTGGTACAAAGTGACGGAAGAAATTAACATTTTCCCCCTGACACCGCTGGCGAAGATTATTATGAGGGGAAGTACGTAGCTGCTTTTTATTTTTATTACTACGGATCCGAAGGATCCGAAGGGGGGCTTGCTGCATAGCAGCTGAGCTGCTGAGCTGCGTTGCAGCTGAGCTGCTGAGCCTGCTGAGCCTGCTGAGCCCTAAATAAGCTGCGCTATATAAATAAGGCAGCCGAGCTTTTTTTATATAGCTTGTGCTAAAATCCCTATAAGGGCTAAATTTTATTCATTTTGCCTGCTTTTTTAAAATTTATTATAACTTTAGGTGGGCATTATTTAATTTTACCTGAGCTTATTACTAGATAAGCTATTACATTAATATTTAATGATTAAAGATTATTTATGATTATATTTAATAAAAAGGATGTTGAGAACAATTAAATTTTTTCCCCTCCTATCTGGGGCCCTCCTAATTAAAAGCGGCTTTTGGTTACCAAGTTCCTTGTTTGCACCCCCTCCTCCTTTTATGTCCTGACCGCCCATAATTAAAAAAAAAATTTTTAATAGTCGTTGAACGTTTTTAAAAGATATAGTTCCCCACGTAATCGCCCCCCCCCTGATATGAGGCCCTTTGATAAACTTTTTTCTCCCCCTTCTTAAAACCTACCTTCCCTGATAGGCTTGCTTAGCCTTGCACCATAAATAGGGTAGGATCCGTAGGATCCGTAGGATCCGTAGGATCCGTAGGATCCGTAGGCGGAGGGGGTATGCTTATCTAAATCTAAAATTTATTATTTTAGGGCTGCTACGCAGCTACGCACCCCCGGAGGGATCGTAAAAATATATATCTTTGAAACTTCGCTTCAAATAAACTAAAAACCATAAATATCTCAGAGTTTTTTAGTCTTTTTTGAAATTAACTCAATTAAACCCCAATAAATACTAATAATTGTATTATTATTAGGTAGGGACAAATCCTATCCCTAGCGTAGCTTTTTCAAAAACCCAAGACCTTTCCTTTCGGCATCTTGTGATCATATGCCCCGCTTACGCGACTGATAGACGTGTAAATCAAACAGTAAAGCAAGATTAAGCCATTAAACTTGACAAGTAATTATTATATTATTGCTCTATCTTCCTAAGCTGCATGCAGCACAAGAATCCAGCTTTTACGCCTTGCAAGACCAATAATATAACTATGATATAAATAAATATAAATCCGCGTAACGGCTAAAATATTCACAACATAGTTTACATCTATTTTCAATATAGATAAAATCTTACTTGATTAAAAAAATTAGTTCTAACTCAATAGATATATAGGTGGATTGGATCTAGCTCTGCGAAGGGCTATCTCTAATAACAAACTAAAAAACAAAAACTTAACCTATTTTTTCTCCGCAGGGCGTATCCTACGGATGCCTTTCCTCCTACGGAGGAAAAATCAGCCATATGGCCCTACGGCCTAAAAAAAAAAGGCAGTAGATGTTGTTATAACTAAATTATAACAAATTTACAAAATTAACTTTGGATACACCCAGGTACTTTTTATGGGATCTGTGCCCCGCATAAACTGCCTCCTAGTCATCGTTCCTCTCCGAAGGTTTGGAAATGATTATATAAAAATCACGTAAATTATATTTACCAATATGAAAAACTAAATAAAGGTGTTTCAATTTCGGTCAAGTAAATTAAGACCTACCTTATGCACTAAAAATGCTGTTTATCATATCTAATAACTAGTAACAGTAAAGCTGCATAGGGTCTTCTCGTCTATCTAGAGGTAAACAGTATCTGCACTGTTATTCCAATTTCACTGAGCCAATCCTTGAGACAGCTGTTGTATCGTTAAATCATTCATGCAAGACCGCATTTAACGGCCAAGGTATTTCGCTACCTTAGGCTACGGGTATATGTATCACTACTATTAGTAATTGTAAGTACCCGCAGGACCATATCTTCAATCTAAACTTAAGTATTTTAGTTCTCCCCCCCCCCCTTAGGAGATCCCTTCCTTCGGATGTTGAGCCCATAAATAAGAGGGGTGGGGGAAGAAGTCCTTTGCACAGAAAAAATACTTAATAACTATCCTACCCGAAAAGACCGGTAATCAATCTATTCTTATCAGGTTAATGAAGGATAATTACTATTTTATATAATTAGCTCGACTGTTCAGCGTGTGGCCTCTGAGAATTTTGGAAAATTAAAGGTTTATTCTGTTACTTGTCAAGCGAAAGGAGGGAGCAAGGCTAGATCCTCAGATGCCTCCTCCGTGTAAAGTATAAACCTTCCAAATTAGGGATAATTGTTGAAGAAAGAATTATTAATAATTTATTTATGGTTAAGTAAATCTAAAGCTTCCTCTAAAGTTCTTTTTCTTTGTTTACCCTTTCCCTCTGGGTTATAAGAGTAAATCAGTTTAATTAAGCTTACCATATTCTCCTTACTAAGGGCTTTATTTTTATGGTTGTATAAGCTACTAACAATAAATCGAAATTTTTTCCAAATTTCGCTTTTATATTTACTAGAATATACTACTACGTACTTCTCAAAATAAGGTAAAACATAGTCATGCAAATTCTGAACACCTTTTATTGAATATACTCAAACATCTTCAGACCCGGATTTTTTATGTACGGAACCCTTATTTTTAAAAAAAAAAAAAAAACTTTAAGAATATCAATACCACTTACATGCTGAACTATATTAAACTCAGGTTGTAAGGCTAAACCATGGGTAAGCTTATTATTTATTACTAATGATACCAATAAAGATCCTTCACCTTCAATGAAACCACCCAATCAAAATTTGTAGTTCTCATTC
>MCFK01002196.1:0-27988 GCA_003610855.1 Erysiphe neolycopersici | reverse complement strand
AGGTACAGCCTTTAACTTTCCCTTCTCCACTATGAGAGCTCTCATAGTGGAGAAGGGAAAGTTAAAGGCTGTACCTCTGTATAGAAGAAACAACAAGGATGAGATTGGTGATCCCTGTGGCACACCACATGTCAGACTTATTTGGTTAGTTAATCCACCATGTTATCGGACCTGGACACGCCTATTGGTAAGAAAGGATGTCGTCCACTTAACGATAAAATCTGGCCATCCCTGGGAACTCATCCGCCAGATCAGTCTTTTTTGCAGGACTGCATCAAAAGCACCCTGTACATCTAGTGTCACGAATGTAGATGCCCATCCTTGTGAGCGAGCCTCTTCTATATCATGAGCTACGCAGGAGACAAGATCAGTCGCGGCACGTTTTGATAATGCACCAAACTGTTAACTACCGACTGCGTCATGAACGATTGCAAGATGAGTCATACGTTTAGCAATGGCTCTTTCTAGTCCTTTACCTAAGCATGAAAGCAAGGCTATAGGCCTCTAGGCTTTCACTATAGAAGGATCCCGCCCAGGTTTTTGTATGAACGCTACTTCGGCTAATTTGAAGCATGAAGGGTGAGTGCCAAGTCTGATATATGCGCGGAACAATTGAATGATATATGGTCCAATCGCCACATCCGATTGTGCATGTGCGTACTTCATCGCTTGACAGCTCATCTGTCCAGGAAATTCTAGCATTAGATGAGTTTAAACAGCGGGGTAAATAATTAGTAGCCTGATGTCTTAAAAGGAGGGTGTTACAAAGTAAATCTGCACGTTCTTCTTGGTTCTTGATTCTTCTATGATTAAAAGTTAATGGGGGCGGATATCTTGTTTGACGCGGTTTATTCCAGCGCATCAGCTTAAAAACCTCTGACGACGAAATCGTTGATTCAACTTCACGTTTCCAGAATTCTCTCTTGGCTGCTCCTACTGTTTTTCGTGATTTCTTTGCCAAAGAAGTGCGCTCGGGGTTTGTCGATGCAGCGCGGTATTCCCCATGTGCTGCTTTGCAGTCCGGAGTCCACCAAGGAGCTGGCTTATGATTTTTCTTGTAGCTGCGGGAGCCTGTTGCATTAATTGCCTGTGATATGCAAGAACAGAGGTCTTAAGCGTAGGTCTCAATATCTTCTGCAGTGTTTAGAGGGGGCTGGTGGTGAGGCCCTTTGAGCAACCGTACGGGAAAATTTGGGTATATTGCTTTTAGTCACTCGAAATGAAGGTGGAAGGATGGGACTGTCAGGAAACGGAGTGGAGACTATGCCCCGCAAAGGTAAGTGATCGCTTGTCATACACTCACTGTGATCGACCCAAGCTTGTGTTCCTGGGATATTGGTCCATGCAAGATCATGTGTGTTTCCTGCCCGATGTGTGGATTCACCAATTATGAGACAGGATAGGTTGTGAGTTTCTGCCTAATTTTCAATCTCTTCGCCTTGGCCGTAAGGTCGACTTACACCCGGCTGCCATGCCCAGTATTATACTGAGTTAAAATCACCTATTGCTAAAGACCTGGGCGGAGGTGACCAGTTGATTAGTGTTTGTATTGATGTGGTGTTGTTTGGTGCCTTTTAGACATTCAAGAAAGTAACACTATTTACCACTAGCCAGCAATAGTCCCCTGTAGGCTCGTTTGAGGGAAAAATCTGATGAGCAGAAATTTTTGAATTGTCTCTACGAGTATAAGTAACTGCTCGGGGTCTGATATCTTTCCCTCCAAAGGGTATGTGATTTGGTCTTACCAGGCCACCAGGGTTCTTGTACTAATAAAATATCAACTTCTAATTCGTATGCTTGAGATAATGATATATCGTGTGTTGAGATCCCTCTACCTACATTGATTGATAGAAAATCGATGGTAGGAGAGAGGCGTGAAGGTGCCTGTAAAGAGCCCTTAATAGCTGTATTTCAGAAGTCCCCACAACGATAGAAGCCTCAGACATGTCGACTTTGCTTGTTGAAATGACATCTTGGTTGTTATTTGGGTCGGTAGATGGCTTTTCTTTATTAATAGCTACTGTGGCTGCACGTAAGATAGTAGCTCTAGCCTCAGCGTTATACTCTCTTTGACTCATTTTTTTGATCGTCTTAAGTTGGTCTTTGGTTGCCGGTCCTGAGCGAGAGGGGCGAGCTAAGCAATTCCTACTATCTGATCTATGTGGTCCTCCGCAATTACGACACCTAGTAGGGGCCTTACAATCAGTGACGAAATGCATTGTAGATGAGAAATTTTCGCAGGCATGTGCTCGAGAGTAACTTCGTATGACATGAAAACCAAAACAAAGTTTACATTGTTGTATAGGTTGTCGCGGTTTGAAGACGACAGCGATTCCTGACTCATCAAACAAACGGAAGCCAGATCGAGGAACTTGGTCTCGTGAAAAATGTGCAAGCCATGATCGATAGGGTGCTCCTGCACGGGTCTTTCTATGCAGTCTAACGATTCTTGGTATTGCGTTAGTCACTCTAGTTATTTTTGCGGCATGCTTAGTCTCCTCAACTATTACCGTTCCATTAGGAGTTCTGAGAGCTACAGGAACAGTTGCAATCCAATAAGTTATCAGATCCAATGCTGGCTCCAACTTAGCACTCTGTAAAGCCAATCTTTCATTGTTGTTTAGTAATTTTTTTCGAGTTTCTTCATCTTTGCTAGTAAAGGCAAAGCCAGTAGGTGTCCGGGTTATATTCATAATATCGGATGGTGAACATTTTAAGTAGTTACATAGTAATTCACGCACTCCACATGGTGCAAGGAGTCGCCATTCGTGATCTTTGGAAATGCGGAGGAATAAACGCATATCAGCGCTTAATGGTGCAGACTTATTGTTTGTGATTTTTGCTGACGTATTTGCTGTTGAGTGATTCTGACTTATATTTACTATATTCGGTGACTTTTGATGACCTTTTTGTGCGATGTTAGCACAGGTTTTATTTACCTGATTCTTTGCAGGATGAATAATGCTGACTTTGGCGGTGGGAGCGCTTCTCGATGTACTCCTTATAACTGGTACAGCCGGAGGAGGACCAGTTGGACGGCAAGGAAGTGTGGGAGGGATCGTTGATGTACCAGACCGCATAAATTGAGCAATGACAGTTCTAAGGTAGACTTTCAATGAGACTACAAAATTATTTCGTGTGCCAGTTGATAGTTGAGAAAGGGCGTCCTCAACCCCGTTTATTGCTACTATACTATGCAGACTTTTATGTTGGCTGCCATTTGAGCGGCGCGACATTCTTCTACCATTACTACTTCTTGTAGCTCCGTCGGACACGGTAGTTTTCTTATTGTAGTGACTGGAATATCTTGTGGTGTATTATTCGGGGGTATCCTGGAGTTTTCCTGGGAGGCATATAGATCTGTTACTATAGGTTCTTCACTAGTCAAGGGGTTAATAGCTTGTGCTGGACACGGCGGTGTTGGAGTCGATTTAATATGGTCAGTAATATGGTCAGTAGGTATTGGTGTGTCTACAGAGATGTTAGAAGATGCAGAGCTTGAGGTCGGCTCGGCGTATTGGCCCAACATGATGTCTCTAGACCTTCTGCTGTTAGTCTATCAATTTCTTCATCAATTATCTCCATGTCTGGAGTGTCTTTATTGTTTATTGCACTTTCAAATGCATTAATGTCTATATATGTTCTGTTGCCAACCCTTTATTTTTCAGGCGTGCTTTTGCTCTAGACTTCGCGATATCTGCCATCGTAAACTGGCGTTTGGTGCGTACTGCAGACATTTTGATTTCACTGTGGGAGATTTTATTTTCGAGTGAAGGGTGAGTTAGAGAAGGATAGGGTATGTGTAATAGTGCATGTGAATATTTTTATTTTGACGGATCTTACTTGCAAAACCCTTGTTACCAATTAATTATTCATAGTTTATGTTACTTTTTAAGATTGTCGTTGCAGCATTCTATTTTAAAGGCACTTGCAACAGCTTTTGGACGACAATAGCTCGAAGAATGATCTACCTTGTACCCAATCAACGGTTTCGTTTGTAACGCATTCAAGCACGTATAGTTTGTCGCCCTTCGAAGTTAGTAATTACTCTTTTTTAAACTACGATGACTACACTCTGCCTTCGAAGTCGTAGTATTGCTGTCTGTTTATGTGATGAACCAAGTTGGTATTAATTAATATTTACATATCTTTATTTCCTGGTAGCCTAGATCAGCGACTCATATTCGTAAGCTTTGCAGCGCAAAAAAAAAAGGTTCTTTTATCTGAATATCTCACACCATGTAGAGAGGCACTGTAGTAACACTATGTTTTCTATAAACTGCCCCATGACTGAAGTGCTTGCTGCATGGGTTTTGGGGCTTCACGTGACTGGGGTTAAAGTAGCAACTTCCAAACCAAGTTGACCAACCCAAGTTACGATTGATGTACAGTATTATCAAATCAAAAAGATTTAGGCTTTTACCAGAGACATAATCAAAAAAATGTCTTAGCAAACATAACTGGTATTGACGTCGTACAAATGCCAAAAGGCACACGGGAATGAATAAATGTAAATGAGGTGCTCAAATGTGCGTGCGCTGATTTACTAAATCCAGACGTAATTTTGATTTCTTCAACGCTCCATAAATCTACACAAAATATCACCCCATCATTACTATATATACTTCTTTACTTGGCTATTTTTTTGAAACTTGCAGCTTTTTGCTGCATCTGTCGCCCTTTACCCAATTGACTTCATTAAGGCTGTTACCGTCTGGAGAAATCCAAGATGGTTGCGCCGGCTGTTCCGGAGTAAGTTACGATCGATTGTCTCATTGAGTTCAAATCATTCGTTAACCTGAGCATAGGTTAACTGAGGAAGTCTTACATGAGTCCATTGAAGCCCGAACTGAAGCGCTTGTCACTCTTCGAGAACTAGGACCACCGGATCTTGTACAATTAATTAAACAATCTTCTAGATACCCTGCAAAAACGGTACGAAAGTATCCAGCTGTATTCTCTTAGATATTAAACTAAATGACATATAGATCGGCGTTTATCATCATGTCACAGGAGTTGATGCATCATCATCATCCAGCCTGGCCGCCTATATAAACACACTCACTTATAAAGATAACCACCAACGAACACAAAAGATTGTTGAGGGAGTCTATTGGTAGGCTACTTATATCTATCTTAGCAAATTCTTAGATCTTACAGTTGTTATAATGCCTTCTCAAGATTAGATATGCGCGTACATGTTAATATACCCGGGAGTGTAGAAAGTTACGCTATTGATGAACGAGGGTTAAAACAAGTAACTTCTGATGAACTATGGCTCGAGACATATCTATGCAGTGTATTAAGAGCATACTCATACGGGGATTGCGGCAGTGGAGACACAATTCGAAAAATTATAGGCGTCCGCAGATTTAATCCCGTTACGAATACTGAAGCAGAGCATAAATTTCTCCAAGCAGCAGAAAAATTATTCTTCAAAGGTCTGTTTACCCTTTAGAGCATTTTCCTTTCTAATTCTCTAGGTTGGCAACTTGGTTCTTCATCTGTCGTTCAAGTTCCAAACAACGTTTCAAACCATTTAACTTCGGGACTTCTTAAGTATTTCCAAACAACTGGTCGCTTTACATCTGGAATCAATCTTTTTGAGAAATTAAGGTCTAAAAATATCGAGGTCTCCTCCTTACTAGCTAAGGTCTTTTTCATGGGGAACGAGGAAGTACAGGCGGTACGAGTTTTACACAGCTCGATTAAGCAGTCTCCTATGGATTATGTAATGCTAGATACACAAGCTGAATTTCTACTTAAAAAAGCTAAGAATTCTAAGTCCCAAAAACTAAAAGAGGAGTGGCTACAGATGGCACTAGGCTGCGCAGACAGAAGCACAGTTGCGGCACCAAGTGAATTTGGTACATGGGCTAGATTAGCAGAAGTCTATGTGGCAATGGAAAATTGGGAAGATGCTTTAACAACGCTCAATTCCTGTCCTATGTTTACCTATCAAGACAAAGACGTTCCAGTGATGCCAGAGCCGAAGGATATATATCTTCCGATGTTACCCGAGACTCGACTTGATGAAATTGATGGAGAGCCAGATTCTAGATACTCTGATCAGGTTCATCCAAGTCTGTTAAGCTTAAGAGCAACACAATACAAAGGCACATTTAAGCACGCTTATAGTATTTTGACAGACATGACTGCTAAAATTGGATGGGATCACCTTTTGAAAATTAGAAGTAATGTTTTTGTAATGGAAGAAGAATATCGAAGTGAGAGGAATCCGTCAAGTGGACAAAATGAATCATTTACCGTACGAAATCCAAGTATAGAAGGACTAAGGGGCAGCTTAGACAAAAATATTAACGGAAAGACATCCTTACCCGAAGGTGATGCTAGCGATAAAGATTCTGATATGATATCTCCAAAATCAACCAGTCAGAAGAGCTCTCTCGATACGACCCGTGATCATAAGTTAGAAGAACCACTGCATACGGTTAGACCGGAAGAGTCAAAAGCTAAAGGAGTAGTAAATTATCCAACTTCCTCTTTAAGTTAACATCTAATTATTTATAGAAAGAGACTTCACAGGAACAATTATCTCACTTTAACAATAAACGTCTCTGCGAGCGATGGCTTGATAGCCTTTTTATGGTACTTTATGAAGATCTTCGGATCTACACAATTTGGAGCACTGAAATGGCGCAGTTTCGTGCGCAGAAGCTGCAATATAAAAAGTCAGCTGAAGAGTGGGAGATTCTTGGATCTCTTGCGGAGCGTTTACATCATCGAAGTGAAGCAGTTGAAGCTTATCGCTCTTGTCTTTCTATCCGCTTCTCACCCAAGGCTCTCAAAGGTATTTTATCTGAATTTGAGACCGAAAAGAGCACTCGAGATATAGTAGCGAGTGTGATCCGTCTAATTACATGGCAATATCGATGGTATTCAGAGTTCAGTCCTGAATTACTTTTTACTGTCAGAACTCTAATTGAAGATGTTGGAGCAGTAAAAGTTCGAAGCATAATTCAGGCGACAAGTTTGCCTCAAAATGTTCTCGAACTGACCCATCACTATGCAGGATTATGTGCAATTTTTCGAAGTTCAGGGACAGAGGGTTAGCCACCATATTTCGAGAGCAATTCATATATATTAAAGTCGGCCATTAAGATGTCTGGCTGTGTACAGTAAGATAGTAATTTAAAAGAAGGTGGATGATAGCTAATACAAGTATAATATATATAATATATGTCTTATTCCAAAAGTAAACATATGTTGCCTAATTTTAAGTAAAGCTGAGCTGTCTTCACTTTATGAAAAAAAAGCGCTGGCAGAAAAAAATAAGATTGCTCCATAGCATCCTTAAATACAATGATCAATTTTAGGTTGAATATTCAACCAGAGCCAACAAACTAGACGCACTTACACCATTATTTAAATTCTAGCTAATCAGTCGGAAGTACGACATTCGAACTAAATGAAACATAAAAATATCTTTGTTTTGAGACCAAAAATGACAGTAAATTATATATGTGACCCATGTGTAAATGTATCGGCTTTTAGTCTTGTTTGACATTTAATAATGATGACAACAAAAGTAACAACCGATTTTTATATTTGTATTTTTCTATTCCATGAAATAGATTCAACAATATAAAATGTATTGTAATATCGTTTATATTGCATGATACGATCTCCAACTTTAATGTACATAGCTACCAGACAGAAGCAATTAACAAACTGTAGTATTTAGAAAATTTTGTGGTAAAACGACCTTCTTTACCTGATGGGATGTAAACATAATCAAAAGCTATAATTACTCTTCAATCATTACTCTACACTTCATATATTGTTTTCAAATTTAAGATAGGAAAATTATTAGGTTTATACTAACTTGACAGAATAAGTCTATTCCCATTCTCTGATCGGTCGATCAACTTACTACTAGGATATGTATTTTGTATGTTACTCTAAGATCTATATTAATTAAGTACTGAGAGAAATTAGTCTTCTCCCTTATCGTTAGAGCCATTATTTATCAGTAAAATAACAATGTTGTCATGAATACAATCTATATGGTAATTAACCAGTGAGCAAAATCTCGAGTTCAATATTTCCATATTAATGACGATCCAAATAATCTCATCTTCTCATAGTTGTTACATTGAGAAGTCGTAGTAGATCCGAAACAACTAAAATCAATAAGACCAAGATAAGTATATAGTATTAAGATCGCAACATTTGGCCAGGGAGGTGGTTATTGAATTCTAGATTCTAGAATTCTTCACTAGCCGGAAAACAATTATGCCCGAAGACAAAGATTTCAAAAGGGGGGAAAAAGGGGGGTAGAAAGAATGCCGTTGTTTCTTCATGAAAGACAGGAAACTCATGATTTAGCTTCATAGCGATACTAATAACCGCCATTTTTATTTTTGGGAGATACTAAGACTTGCACTTCATCTAGATTTGCTTAGTTTGGTATGAAATGGGTTCAGATGGCATTCACGAGTCTTAATGATTTAAGTGCAGGGTTAACAAGAGAAACAGGATGTTTAGATACATCTGAAACAAATACAAATGCAATTTAATTTTTGCCTCGAGGTCAATTTTGGGTTAACACCACAAAGAATGTACAAAACCAATGTTTCTTTTTTCTTTTTTCTGACGAGCTTTGAGTGAGCTCATGCGAGATCCAATAGTCAAACATATATTAATTTGGACTGTTGAAGATGACGGCGATAAGTAGGACATACTTTTTGACTAATTGATTTCGTCCCTGAATATCCTACTTATATCTATCTAAGCATAGTAAGCCCCTACACTACCTAACATGAGAGGTTTCATGGGGTTATAAATAACAGGAAAAAAAGCAATCCGTACGTTTTTTTTGGAGAACAAAAGGAGTTTTGGTGAATGAACGTGACCAAGGTACGAACGACGCTTCATTTGATAGCGAGTGATTAAATGAGGAAAGATGCATGATAATATTAGCACAATAGTTCGCCATGCCAACAAGCAGGGCTTGCTGGGCAAAAAATGGATATTTATTTTATTAAAAAGTAAATTGATATTTGTGTGTACTTATAATCGATTCTTAGGAAACTCATTGTCGATTAAAAGATACGCGTCACGTTCTATTTAATATTATGTTTATGGTTTTTATGGCTATTCTATGAAATAAAATATACTAGTTTGCCCAAGAACTAGTCAGTACTTTAACATCCGCTTGTAAAGATATAATACCATATTGGAAGAATCCAAATTTTTATGCTTAACATTTACTGTAGAAGTTTTTGTATAATATAAATGCAACCGTTTTTTGATTTTTGTAATTATTTATTAACAATTATCTTTATTCCAATTTACTTGAAATAAGCCACCCCTTCGATCATTATGTACATCTTAAGCCTAACGCCCTGCTTCTTAGCTTTTTTATCTTGGAGCCAAACTAAAAACAATGAATTGAGGTTTATCTAGAAGCCTGAGTTCAGAAAAATTATATTGAATTTTCGTCAATCAAATCAAAAAGAAGTAGGATACACAATACCTATGTGATATAATAATGATGAGCTATTGCCGATGATAATCATGATAAGGTGAATGCCGGTCTGATGGACGATAAGTTTGGTATGTTCTCGACCAGTCATCATTGCCATGCCATGAAGAGCCATGTCGAGGGCCAGATATTCTTGGGCCAGTTGGAATAAAAGATGATGGAGGAGATCTTCGATATGGAAGCGGTGAAGTCCGTCTATATGAAGGCTGTGAAGAGCGACGATATGAAGGTGGAGAAGCTGGTCGGTTGGGAGCAGGGAAAACTGAGGACTTTCGATAAGGATTTGAAATTACTCTACCAGGACTACGATTTGTAGTGCTCTGCTGAATCTTCGGCTCATTATTCAGCGGCGGATCAAGAACATCGTTTCTCAATATTTGTCTCTTTTCATGGAGCCTTTCCGCATTTTCTCCATCTTTTTTCGGATAAGGATGTGGGATAGTTCGATTTTTATTTAAGTTTGGATAAGGTCCTTGGTTCGAGCTTGAATGTGGTGTTATTTTTAATTGTTGTTTATTGACTATATCGTGAAATGGTGCCTAAGATTTGATAAGTTAAATATCGAGGAAAACAATGGCTGCTCATGAAATTCTTTTTTAAATTTTACATGAAAAATTATGATAAAATATTCAATAGTCTGAGGGAGAGTAATGCATCAAATGTGATATACATCATAAAAGCCACTTGACTAGGGAAGTATTCTACGAAAGTAAAATTTTGAAATTCTCGAGTGTAATCATTACTTAGTGATTAAATTATCAATTTGTATAAAATCACAATTACTCACTTTAGGGATATAATTGCCTGAAGTTGTATTGGAAAGTGTTGGGGGAGCTATGGGACCATAATCTGGAAGATTACTTCCTCGACTTTCCCGGTATCTTTTTGAAATATCCCATTCTTCAGTAGGTTTCTTAGGACTCTAGATTAAGAAACAGTCAATATATATTTCGAAATAAGAATTTTTCATTAGACGAACCTTGAGTTCGAGCTCCTCAGGCTTCGGCTGTTCATCATCATTTTTTGATAGCGTCTCCTGAAAGCAATTTTTTTGAATTTCTTTGTCTTCATCATCGAGTGGAATAATTTCCGAATTATTAGAAGCCGGTAAATTTGAATTTTTAGATTTTTCCAATACTAAGACTTTCTGAGAATCTCGAGTCTCAATTTTTTTAGTGAGTGCCATATTAAAATTTCCTGATTCTAATGTGGCAACCTTAGTATTAGCCCCTGCCACAGGCGAGCGAGCTTTTGTTGCAATAGGCCTTGAGATGTTGGTCTTATTTTGACTGATAGGGTCATCTTTATAAGTAGTTTTAGGAAATGACTCATCTAGACTAAGATTCGGGTATGAACTTTGATCTTCCACACTAGATAAGATGGTTGATTCTAAAAGTCCCGAAGATAAAGTGAGATCATTTCTCTTTATTAAGGAATTTTGCTCGGCATTGAAATCGTTGTGAGGAGAATTTCCCATAGAAGGCATTGAATTCTGTTGCAGAAATTGTTGACGTAAATATTGCTGTTCGGCAGCCTGCTGTAAAAGAAATGCATGAGGATTCGCACGAAATAACCTTGTTTTCTCTAATTCCGATTGTACCTCTTTTTCTTCATCTGGTGTAAGCTTATCATCATCGTCAACGGCAAAGGTATCAGTCTGAACAATACTGCAAATGGTTCGAGGAATACCTCGCTGATCTTTTCGTTTCTGATTTTGTAATAGACGGTCAAGAACACATGGGTCCATTCCTTCAAATTCCGAAAGATCTTTTTGAGGCACCTCTTTTGGTTCAAAGAGAAATTCGGATGCCTTTTTGTTTGCCCAGGCGACAGGGTTTTTCTTATCAACAACTCTTGAAGCAAGTTGAGTTTTGAAGACCTACGCAATATTAGTAACTATCATTTAAAAATCATATTTTTAATTTACCGTTCTATTATGTACACTGTCTTCAAATGTGCCTCCAGCGATGAATCGATAGATAAATGTAGGTTTCTTTTGTCCAATTCGGTATGCACGTCCGACTGCTTGTTCCTCCATTATTGGATTAAACTTAAAGTCAAATATAATGACCCGGTTTGCACCCTGTAAATTTAAGCCCAGCCCTCCAGCAGTTGTAGAGATTAGGTATATATCAGTGTCACCATTGTTGAAGTCTTTCGTTTGAACTTGTCTTTTAGACATGGCTGTAGATCCATCGAGCCTTGCATAGTTTCTATTCTTTCTTTTGAAAATTTCCTCTAGGAAATCAAGTGTAGGGATAGATTGTGAAAATACTAAAGCTTTATCCCCAATACTTTTGCAGGCATCGAGAATCTGACAAAGATGTAGTACCTTATTAGACATTTGAATTGAATCTAAAGATTTTTTAGCCGCAAACATTTTACATTCCGCATCTATTAGTTCCTGAGAAACACCAACTTTCCACACTGGAGCATTTAAGTCCACAGCGGTTTCTTCATTGTCAGTTTCTTCTAATTCTACAGGTTTGGAAGCTTCAATCCGAGCCTCTTCCTTTCTTTTGAGAAGCTTTTGTCTGAAACATTCAGGGTGATTACAAAGCAGAGAAAGTACTGCTAACCAATGCCATACAGTGGTAGATGTAACTTCACCTAATTTAGTTGTTGTGTAATTATTTCCAGCCATCATAGATCTAACAAAAATTGTGTAAGCCTGTTTTTGTACTTCTGTTAATGGCACAGTTATAACAAATTCTTTTTTCGGGGGTAAATCATTTTTCATAACGGACATATCAGCTCGATGGACTTTTGGAGCAAGATCAGCAGATAGAACACCAAGCATCTTTAGGCTTTTACGACGTTCGTAAGCTGTGCTATTCTGATAATTACCTGCTTGAATAGGCGCGACATATTTGGCTCGGAATTCTACAATGGGTCCTATAAATACAATTAATAGCCATTTTACACAATATATCCAGCATAGGAAATACCAAGATAATTAGGAGCAACCCATTCAATCATTGTATGGTATTCTTCGACGTTATTCGCGAGAGGAGAGCCAGTGAGCGCGATACGGCTTTTAGAACGAAACTTAGAGGCAGCAATTGTAATAGCAGCTTTCCTATTTTTCATTCTATGTGCTTCATCAGCAATAATAATGTTAGGGCTTTCTAATAAAATTTTTGAGACTAGCTCATGCTCAGCGTCGCTTATATTTTTACTTTTATAATTGACAAGATCACGAAACATCTCATAACCAATTACTAGTACACCACCATCTTCATTCCAGTCAATAATTGTTTGTAATCGTTGCGGTAGGAATTTTATGGACGAGTCGACTTTTCTTAGTTCACCCAACATACTATCGGGAACCCAAACCAATAGTTCATCCATCCAGTTATTTACCAGAGAAGGAGGACATAAAATTAGAGTTTTGGAAATCCTTAGACTCTCTGGGATTTGAGAGGAGACCGAAGGGTCATTAGATCGAGAAGCTTCAGCAATTGCTACAAGTAAAGTTATTCTGCTATCATTAATATATACTTTATGCAGGCTCCAAGTCAAAATAAACATACGTTTGCATTGTCTTACCAAGCCCCATTGTATGTGCGAGTAAGCAGCCCTGCATTGATTTTTCATCTGCAATCGCTACAATCTGATTCCATAGAAATCGAACCCCCTCAACCTGATGCTTTTTTATTCGCTTAGCAATGTGATTATTAACGTAAATATATTTCTGGTCCTCAGCGGCAGCGTCATTAATGATAAGCTGGCTAAGAACAATTGCTTGGTCGTCATTTGCTTCAACTAGGGCAGCATGTAACTTTTTCCTTCTTTCGTTTTGTTGCGCCAAGCGACGAAGATCTTGCTCTCTCATATCTCGTGCCTCCTTGTTTTCATGAACAGACTTCTTTCTTTTTAAACGTCGAGTCTCGTTTGGCGATGATTCGCCATCGAAAATACTGGTACCTTTCAGGCGAAATTGGCGATCTGTGGGTAAAGGAAATTGATCATTTTGATCTTCTTTTGTATTAGAAATGGCCGATTTTGAAGACCTAAACTTGGCTACTTGACTTGCTCTACAATGTAGTTTAATGAATTGTGATATTCGAAGACAGGTATCATAGAATAAGTTGAAGTCTTTAAGACGAGTCATACGAAATTTTTTAAGCTGTTTTTCTTCTAACTTAGATTTGAATGAATAAAATCTACAATCGACGTACATCTCAAAGATGCCTATAATGCGAACGAGGATTTTAGTCCTTGTATCCTCTGATTGACTAATGTCGATATCTTTTAATTGCTTTGCGCGAATTATTCTTCGAATCTCTATCCAAAGTTGTTCAGGTGAAGAGTTGGAAAATTCTCGTAAAATCTCAAGCCGTAAAGTCAGATTTAATTGAAAAAAAAATTTGGTTAAGAGACGTTCTTTATCATTAAGCTTTTGCCATACGTCATATGAGTACTTTGCTATAGCTTCAGGGTTCCTGAGTGGTGGTATTTTATCAGAGGTAGGTATTCCATCATCACTTTTCTCAGAAGACCTCCTTTGATTAAGGCCGGAAAATCTTCTCGGATGATTAGGAATAGGGCTATTATTTGATTCAATTCCTGATTTTTCGTGTTTTTTGGAAGAGTTGAGACACTTTATAGACTGAGATTTGCATTTAGATGAACTCTCATCTTCAGAGCTTAAAGTGATATCGATAAAAGGAATTTTTGTAGAATTAGGGGGAGTAGAGGAGTCGTGGGCTTTGATGTGCTCATTATCATCTGAGATGGCACCTGAAGTGAGATCTATGATTTCACTTTTGTTTGAATTATGAAGATTTGAAGTTTCAGGTTTACTATATTTTAGTTTAGATATATTATTCTTAGCTGAGTTCATAGGCGACATGTAAACTATCTCACTCGATACTTTAAGACCTTCTAGCGTCCGAGAATGAGTTTCATCAAGAGGAGAATTTTTGCCCAATATTCCTTGAGACGATTCCGGGGGATTTCTCTTGTTTTGAGATAGAGTTTTAGGTGAAAAAATTGACTCATCTGGCACGCTGCTATCTGATAGTATGACATCGTCATTTTCTGAATCAGCAAAATTAAGCTCGTGCAAATGTGATCCTGTTGTAATTGTCTCATCATCATCAATAAAGTCATCAAAGTCATCTACATCATCATCAGAAGTCTCTAGTTCACTGTTGGAAATGCTTTCGCCCTCAATATCATCAGTAACGGTGACTTTTTTTGTCACAGCTTTTTTGGCCTTAGATTTTGGAGACGCTGGAGGTGGCTTATAAGGCTGTGTTCTTTGTTTAAGGACATTAATTTTCCACTTTAACTCTTCTCGACTAGTAATACTGGCTTCCATGCTGCCTAACTGTTTTCGAACTTGCAATTTACTTGTCCAGATCTCTGCAATAATTTTTTCTTTTACTTTTTCTAAGTACTGGTTAGCATGGTTAAGATCTATCTTGGCTGCGGCAATTTGTTCATGCTTGGTCTTGGAACGCCGAGACTGGTGCCAAAGTCGCCAAGCTTTCCGCTCTCTCTTAGCTATATTTTTGGTATTCCATGAGTTTACAATTTCTGCAATGCCGGCATCAATAGCTTGCTCTACTTCAATCTTACTTAAGAGTGGCTTCCTAAGACTTTGTTTTGGTCGCTCATGTTCACCGTACTCTGCTTCAATTTCTTTCCATGTAGCCTCATCAAATTCATTATCTTCATCGGAATCACCATATAGTGGCAATACTTCATTACCACCTTCAAGAAACTTGTACTTTTCTAGTGAGTCGTAATCAAACTCGGTTCCTGTACCAATCTGGTCAAGAAAATTCTGATTTGATGGGTTAAAAAATGCTAATCGTTCGCTACCTAAAGATTGAATATTATGAGTTGATGCTTCAAATTTGACCTCTCGTCGAACTACTACTTTGCCATGTGTAGTGAGATGATACAAACTAAATGATTGGTCTTTAAATTTGGGAACTAGGCTTCTAGGATATGGAATTTTGATGAAACATTTTTTTCCTTCAGATATAATTTCTTGTTGCTGCGAACGAAGAAAATATCTAAGGCGTCCATGAACATAAAGCCGGCGACCTTTCGTTATGGTCTTATACCCTGAATAAAAATTTGTTGGGTCATCTAAATCTTTAATCTCACTGCCGACAGGGGTTCCATCATAAAAAATACTATCTACGTTCATTTTTTTCTTTCCCAGAAAGATACCTGAATTGGATAACTTTATCGCATAACTTTCACTGTTGTTTAAGGTTTGCCCGAGGGAAGCAACCTTATTGGTTTCAGACTCATCTTTGACCAGCATCGACTGTTCGTCAACAGTTTTACTTAGACTAGAACCAGCTTGAAGGAAAGGAATTATCCTTCTCCGACCATCAGAATCTTTAAAAACAACACCTGGCTTAGAAAAGGGTTCAGGGGACGAGTCTTGACGAATCAAAGCTGCCATGTCAGTTACATTATGTTCAACCTCAAACTGAGGGGTTTGAATGGAAGTTTCTTGTAAGGAAACAACGGTACTAGATATAGGTGAGACCCATGTCGGCGCAATACGTTTTCTCTTCATCCCACATTTTTCTGACACTTCTTCAATTGGGAAGTCACATGGCGAGCTAGATGTAGATAATGTAATACTGGTATTCTGAACAATCGAATTTTTCTCTCCGCAAGTTTCCTCTAGCACCGTAGCTTTTTGTTGAGAAATTGACGGAGAATTAAGTTTTACACGTTTCTGCGCATTACTATCATCTCTTAAGCTAGATGTTAAATTAATTTCTATGTCTTCGTTCTCTTCTAGTTCAGGAATGATAGTTATTTCTGAAGGCTGCCCATCAGCTCGTGGAGACAATTCACTGATTTGATCATTATGTTGTATGTGCTGTATAGGCTGTGATATGAGCGATGATGGCTTTGAAAAGTTTTTCTGTTGAATTTGACAAAGCACCTCTTGTAAACCTCTACCAAGCTCTGAATTTAAAATGTTTGGTGCGGGCTCATTCATGTAAGAACTATAAATGAGACTCTTACTTCTGAGCTGATCAATGGCTGACATTATGAATGACCTGCGACCGAGAGCCTTAATACCAAAGTCATCCTTCAAGACACTCATATTAATTTCCTTGAGAAGAACACTTCCAGTTACTTCCTGATCTCTAAGAACAGCCTCGAGAGATTCGGGATTTGATATTAATGGCATAGCTGGAGATTGAGGTTGCCAAGTACGACTACTTGTACAGAGTTCCTGTACTACTCTATCAACGCTCCAATTCCAAGGGTCGTCCATATTAAAGTCTGACGCCATTTTAGATCACCTATTGTGGATGACTTCTCTCAAACCATGAAAAAATAGAACTGAAATTGCAGATTTTGAGGCAGTGGAGGGTCGGAATTGTAATCTTTCAAAGAGGATAGCTTGCCATTCGAGGAGAAAACTAGACGTTGTTGTGCAAATTAAACAACTTTAAAAGCTATTGTAAGTCTAACCGTACTTTGAACTCAATAGGTTGAATAAACTACAAACACAAGTTGAACTAAGTGCTCCATTTGTAATACACACACCGGTAAGAAGTAGAGATAGGGATTCCACATCAGCTGATGAACCGGATCTTAATTGATACTGGGCACAGGAGTTCATCCAATGGAATCACTTTAACAGCTCTTGAATTGGGGGAAACATTGATTTCAATATAATTATTTTGGCAGTCAGCGCGACGATTTATTCCCCTTTAGATGGTGGACTATTTGAAGTATGCAAGAGACTTACTAGAAATCTAAATAACAAGGTCATGTGATTAATAATATATTTAGTATGCGCGACCTAAATCTCACTCGATTGTTTCTAAGCACATTCTCAGCACAAGTCACACTATAATGTAACCATTCTTTGAATCTGAATAGATTAAAACTATCTCCAATATATATTATAACCTAACTTTACTTGCAGAAGGTTAGACAATGGCGCCGCCGCTTACCTCTAAGCGGGCGCTCCCTCCAGACCCTCCAGATACTGGGAGTAGAGTATCCAAACCGACAACTGCGACTTGTAGATCAGCGCATTTAACCAAATCGAAGGCTCTCATTTCATTTGCTAATTCAATGCTTCAACTCGGGGCAATCTCATCCAGAATGTGCTCAGTGAGGCGAATGGCTCGACCGACGGAGAAGATCTGGACATAGGCATAGAGGATGATTCAGGAAGCGAACTTTCTACAGACGATTTCTCACTTCTCCCAGGAGTATCTCCGATAAATATAGGCAAAAACTCGGACATCTCTAAGTCACAGGCAGACGATAAAAAGAGAAATAGTTCAGCTCCCCTCACGGTTGCAATCAAGGGTCTTCTCGACCCTAAAAACGATTATTTACAAATATTAGAAGGGCAAAATGCAGGCTTTGCGGCAGATTTCCTTTTTATCCTTGCAGATGGTGCGTCACAAGCGATGCGTGGTGAACGAGTTTACAGGAATACGCCTGAGTTCACACAGACTGACTTACTGGTACGTCAGAACACGTTGATTAAAAATGCAATAAGTCAGAATATGGGTACAAAATCGTACAATTTGATAAGACAAATCCTCAAAGCTACACCTCCGCAAGAACAGAGCAAAGAGGACAGACGTGTCATGATTCTGATTGCGCCTGATCAAGAAACGCGCAAAGCTGAAGCCTTTGAGTTACTACAAAAGATCCAAGAATTGGTAACTGACAAACTGCTCGTCTCTGATGTATGGTCTGTGCCCTCCGGGATTGCTGTCCTTGGTGGGACACCTTTGTGGAATATAGAGTGTCAACGACGAAATGTTTTTGCAGTAGTGGAAAAGAAAGAACTTCTTGGGACTGTACGAAAAGCAAATAGAGCCTATTGGAGATTAGTTATGGAGGAAGCAAAGAATCTCACGGCTGTTTACAAAAAAGTGCGGTGGCACAAATTCTTTCAGAACTACCAATCCCCTTCACTTTATTTTGGACAGGAAGTTACTTATGACTCAAATTCAATAGCTTTACTCCTTTATAGAGTTCGGCTGTTAAGTCAACTGGAAGCCGATAATAAATCACTTCAAACTCCTACAGTTTCTCAGCACAACATAGCCTGGCACATTATTTCTGTGGGAGAAGCATACAAGGCTACGTACCAACTAAATTCAACTTCACCTGGTATGGATGAAGTTACATCTGGAATCCTTCGTAAACCATGGCCGATAGTAGAAAAACGAGTTAAGTCTACATTCAAATATGCTGTAAGACTTGGTATCATCCAAAACAGCGAATATAGTAACTATCCCTAAAAATGGTAAACGAGACTGCACAAATCCGAGGTCATATAGGTCAATTGCACTCCTCTCCTGCCTTGGAAAGGTTCTCGAACGACTTTTTGCGCAAAGACTCTCTTACTGGGCCTCAAAACAAAAATTACATGCGAAAGATCAGTTCAGTGCAATCAGACATCGTTCCACAGTCGACATAACAACTACTCCCCATTGTGATATACGCGATGCATGAAAAAAAAGAAAGAGTTGCAGGAATGGTAACTGTTGATGTCAAATGACCCTTTGACAAGGTTCTTCGTAACCGCTTATTCTTTCGATTACGATCCTAAGGCTGGCCTAACTGCCCTGTAGTGTGGGTTGGATCATTCTTAACTGATCTTCCAACACACATTCGCTTTGATGGTACAACGACCGATTCTCTACCAATTACATGCGGCCTACCTCAAGCTTCCCCCCTGTCGCCCAATTAGATCTTACTCTAGATTGGGATAAGAAAAACGGCGTAAACTTCGAATGAGAAAAGACAGATCTACATACAGTATTGTCGGAATACTTAGGTGGATTTAAGTATTACAAGCATGTTATACCAGTATAGTAATAATGATAAAAATAAACTTATTATTTTCGTTCCCCCCTTCTCTTGCCAGAAGAGGTAAGTTTATATATAATTGTTACCCCTTCTTTTCCTAACGCCATTCCCAAATAGGTAACTCATTATGTTAATCAAGGTAGTTAGTCATCATTTCTTTTAGTCAATACATGATTGGTCATCAAGTCAATAAGTTAATCAGGTCATTGAACAAGTAAAGTATTTTCATAGAAAAAGAAAGTTCTATGAGCCCCGGTATCCTTATTGAGGGGTGGGGTTTGGAGTTCTAGCTACAAATTACACTAGATGGCTTGAAATAATCCTTGATAGGAAGGTTTCTTTTCAAAGAGTATATACGTCGCACGTGTCAAAGAGCACGAAGAGTTGCTGAACATGTTCAACGATTGTGTTTCACAAGCCCATGGAGAAAGCCCAGGCCCTACTTAGACAATCTATCCAATAATATATATGTGTGTGTGTGTTTTCCAACACTTCTTTAGGGAGCAGAAGAGACGTGTGTTCAACCCCCTAAAACTTCTCGGTGCGGCTAGAAATATCAAGTGCAGTAAGTACTCGATAATTCGCGCTGCGAGAGCAGCTTTACCAGTTTATAAAACGACACTATATCTATCTGCTCTCTTGCGCGAGACAGAATGTGGACTAGCTGGATTCATTGCTAGGTCGAATACGTGACTACCTAGCGGTACAATGTAGCTGCAGCTGACCCCATAGTTATCCTTTGCGATGAAAAATGGAATTTATCTCACTTCTTTTGGATACGGCAACGTCTAGAGTTAGAATTCATCATTTGATACAGATATTCTACCTTGGATATACCTGAAATGCGAATCTATACGTCGACATATCGTAGCTACTGGCCACCAAGGTGGTCTGGAATTACATAGACATTGGGAAAGGCTTCTAAACCCACTTGATTTAACAGTTTTTTTTGACAGATCTCTAGACTAAGGATGGAAACGTAGGAGCAGGGTATTGTATTTATCGGGGTTGTCAAGAGATTCTATTTGGACAGATTCTATTAGGGCGAGCAGTTAACTCATACGATGCCGAAATTGTTGGGGGCAACAGAAGATCTTCGCACCGCTTGCTCTCATATGATGGCTCGCTTTGCAAAGAACGTAATAGTCTGTTTTGATAATGAAGAAGCGGCTATCCACCTTTTTACTGGGCAACCCACATCATGAAGCTCGACACGGTTTTTGGATTTCCAATCGCTCCGCAGCTGATGGGCACAAAGAGAGCGAACCATAGGTATAGAAAATGGAACTGTACACGTCAGATGAGCACCTAGCCATACCGGAATCATCGGGAACGAATCAGCAGATGCTTTGGCAAAACAGGTCTGCACCATGATAACGGTAAATACGAAAGCAACGATCTCACAGGCAAGAATGATACTTGAAGAGAATTACCGAGATAGTTTAAAAATGTACTGGAATTTACATACTCCTAGTTGTTACAGAGATCTTGAATTAGAGATAGCGCATAAAGCTCCTCTGGAACTCCGGAACTTTTCTTACTAGCTAGACGAAGCCTTGAATTACTTCTAGCTCCTGGATCTGAGCATGGGGATTTTACAACGTAAAATCATCGGTTTTACCATACAGATGCCGAACGTTTCTGTTCCTGTGGGCAAGAAAAATATCACCTGAATACCCTTTTTTTCTGTCAACCCGCTAGCAGGAAAAACGGTGGTCGTAGAAATGAATGTTCGGGGAAGAAATAAATCTAGAGATTAAAAAATGTATTTTGAGTACAACAGCAGGTGCCAGAGCCTTTTACCGAAGGCTTGGTGTGAACAGGTCACAAGGACAATGAATGAGAACAGTAAATTCTCAATAAACTTCAAGAAAAAATATATATAATACACGTAACATATTCACCATTATGTATACCAGTGGGCCATTTTAAGGCCTGGTCATCACACCTTCGACCAAAGATCGCCACCGAGGCAACGCTTGCATCTACTGCCATTACCAAAAGTTTTGAAGCAGCACATCTTAACATTGGGTTTAATTTACGCATGTGTTGGAGTGCTAGTGAAGAGCGGTGCGGGGCATAGGGTTTCTGGTAACCATAAACTTAACTGCCTCTGGACGTTGACAATACTCTCTCGATTCTGCCAGCAAGCATTAGTTTTGTAATTTCTTTATTACCTTATTGTTTTTGGCACAATTGGTATTGGGTGACTGGTTCTAGTTTGGCACCTGATAAAAATAGCCCCCTTTAAGCTTTCAGTATATTTTCACGCGCTTCTATATTACTTGGGCTTAGTGCAAACCTTGTGCGAACAGGTTTGATAAGACCAGTAGAAGCCGGGGAGATTGATAGGCGTTTTACAAACATTTCTCGAATACCCGCTGGGGAAAGATAACGCTATTTGTGTTCAAGGGGAAGTTTGACGAATAGCCTGGAGTCAAATTTTTCTAAATTACTTTTTTTTGTAATTTTTAGAATTCTTAATGTCAATTGGGGGCCGGACTGGTAAACGATGCTGGAGAATTTTGTTATCAGTGGTAGGGCTCGTACAGATTGCAGTGCCCGCGATTTCTTGTGGCCATTTCTAGCGACCGTAACCCACGAGTTCTGCTGAACTTTAGTTAAGTCACAATGATCCTCCGATATGCTCTTGCGAGGCTGAGACCCTTTCTGGCTTGTCAATATAGTGAGTGAGATATTTGAAGCTTTATTTTTGGCCGAAACCTTCCCCTGAGTTAAACCTTTTGTCTTTGATGGTTTTGTCTGGCGTGGTATTGAAGGAGACCTAGGGGCGTTATCTGAAGCTGGTAAGAGTGCAACTCTTTGTTGTAAGTAGTATCTTTCTAAATCAGCCACTTTTTTTTTCTATATCGTTTGTGTAAACAAGAAGTGTGCTTTTGATATTGCAAATCACGCTTGTGCTTATTGATAGGCAACTGGAGTTAAGTAGTTCTTGGAGACTGTGTTATACATTCATTGACCGGGGTGAGGTTAAGTGGTGTAGAGGGGGAGAAGGAGAATGACGCTGATAGTGCTGGAGGAGTTGAACGCATGTTTGTATGTAACGCTGGAACATCCGTATCAGAGTTGATTGTATACGTTGCAAAGAGTTTCTTGTTGCAATAGAGATAAAATATGTTAAATTCTATGTGCAAATGATTATAGTTCCTGTAACAATCTTTCCATGAAATTTGAGTCTTTAGACGTAGTGAACCTTTATTTAATAGATGGGCCCAAAATGTTTCTAAAAAAAAGTACCGTGCCATGGCAATGTCAACCCAAGTGCGCATGCGGATACGAGGTGTCTCATATTTTCCACCCTGTAAAAACACATTATATATAGCTATAAAGAAAAAAGGTTTAAAATACAAAAAATCCTTCTGTAAGATCGATCAGGCATTTTCGATAGAGAAATATTTGAGTTTCTTCTACCGACTTTTTTTTTTTTTTTTTTTTGAAAGAGGGTTTGTTTGCTCCAAATTATATTTTCCAGTTGTTCAAATCAAATTTACTTCAGCTTATAATATCTGTCGTGGCTGAAAAACCAGCAGCAGCAAAAATGCGCACCATGAAATAAATTTAAATACACAATTGATTTGTTAAACAGAGAAAGGAATTAGTTGTTTTATGTTCTTATTTCATTGTAGTGTTGGTTGTACGTAACCACTACTAATGTGAGATAAAAACATAACTAACGAAACGACCAAAATTAATTCCCTAGACAACCTGACAAAAGTTTTATTACTTCGGCAGTAATCTTAGACAAAATTGTTGTGCAATGAATGGCCATAGAGTTAGTTAGCTTTAAACGCTCGGTACTGACTGATTTTAGAAAAATAAAAAATATAGCAATTCGACTTCTTTTCACGCACGCACGGACAGACCCGACAACTTCTTTCTGATCCTTCTACACATAAAAGTGTCTACGAGAAACAGATATCAACAACTGGATCTCAGGTATTTATTTTGATTTTGAAGAGTTGCCATATTGAAACTGAAGAAGAAGAAGAAGTAAATAAATAAATTTTTTTTTATTATTTTTTTTCCCGCAAAAAAACAAAAATGTCCTTTTACTCTGCTAGTTATCGCGCTTTCACCTCCATATTACCACGCGTGCGTGTAGCAGCAAGTAGTAGAATTTCACATTCATCAACATTTGCGAAAATAACCCTCGTTGGTCGACTAGGAGATACACCCGAACTCCAACCTACAAGTACGGGAAAAGAGATCTTGAAATATTCTATTGGAACGAGCATTGGGCGTGGGGAAAATAAGAAGACAAGTTGGTTTAGGGTTACGGGTTTTTTGCCCGAAGGGCCGCAAAGAGAATTTATCGCTGGATTAGAGAAGGGGTAATAAATTTAAATTATTCTCACAAAATATAAGAAAACTTTGAATTCAAAAAAAATAAAGGTTATTTTTTGTGAGGGAGAAGAAGTCAAATCATTCAGGAATATTGATGACGGGTTGCTTCTGGAGACTGACTGGTTTTTTTTTTTTTGGTAATACTAATGTTCATTGTTTAGAACCCTACTTTACGTCGAAGGCAATGTCACTATGAATCAATACCAAGATGCAGAAGGAAACACGCGAAACGCTTTAAATATTGTGCAACGTATGTTATCACCCTATTCCATATCATAATCTTTAGAAGTAGTTGACATGACCAACAAAATTTCTAGAGAAGATAGAAGTTCTTTTGTCTAAGAGGCGTGAAACTGAAGAAGAACCTGAATCATCATGAATCTTATTTTTTTCTTTTTTTTTGCTTCCTTTCCCCTTTCCTTTCCGGAAAAGAGTCCAGAAGTGATAAAAGATGTATGATGGATCAATTAATTACAATACATGTACTTTATATATTCAAATGTAACTAATTTCTCTTTTGCTGTTCAATTACTCATAAACAATAAAGTTACGTTGTAATTTGAGGATATCTGCGCTGACTTTTATCCAAACAACCACAAGTATTTTGATTATTTTGGCACGATTACTTAATAGAATTACTTTTCATAGCACAGAGAGCGAAAGATTTACAGCTGAATGAAGCCTACAAAAAATACGATGTCCATCAATGTTGGCTCTACAGGGTAGTTCCAGTGTTCTACTATAGTAGATAGATAGGACTTTGATTTATTCTTATTGGTTGTTTTCAGAGGTACTACGACTATGTCTAACTATAAATAATATTTCTTGATTCAATTGAAGTGTCCATCTCCCAAGTAACGCTAAATCTAGTATCTAGCTTTCTCTCCGGGTTAGAATACTCTTCATGTTTGAATTGAAAAAAAAAAATCTTTTCTGGATATTGCATGTGTAGTGTTCATTGATTATTGAGATGATTCAATTGTTTCATGTGGATCAATAGATCCAAAATCGGTGGGAAAGTGTTCGCAGGTTACATGATCGATTTTAAATCACTAAATTCCTCCTCCAATTCTAATTCATTTAGAAATTGACCAAAAGCTTCATCTTCATCTTCATTATTTGCGAGGTCCTCGATTTCTTCCCATTCAGCTAAAAACGCATTGTAATACGCTGCAGTTTCTGGTTTTCCGTGTGATGTGCTTGGTCTCCGAAATCTGGAAAATCTTTCTCTCCTTTCATCAAGAGAGTGTGTTATCGTCCAGAATCCGGGTTTGTTGCAGATATAACACTTCTTTGGGCGTTTATTGTTAGTATATCTTGTGTGACTTCGTCGATAGACTTGGCCCCTTGCCTGAAGGCTTCCTCCGTTACTAGTTCTTGTCACGAAATAAGATTATGTCTTTATTAAAGGATAAATTGATCACGCATCGAGTAAGAGGTCCAAGGGAGCCGTCTTATGCTCACTTACGCGCTAACTAACACTTATATAATAAGATTTAGCAAGATGTGACAGTTCTTGGTTTAACTCTAGCTTTTTCATTATTTTTCAATAGTCTACTCCGACTAGATTGTTTTCTTTTGGTATGATTTTGATCAAAGACGTAACATTCTTTGTAATTTGAGCTTGTGGAAAATTGGCCAAAATTCCGAGATTGCCGCTCCAGAGTATGAATTGCGTTTCTTGGTTTTGAGGCAACACATTCAAATTTTTTTATGTAGAATATTAATCATTATTTGAAGAAATTCCGAAGTCCCCTTGTCAGGGTTTTCTATTTTGATTCTGTGAAGTGTTATAGTTCTTCATAGGGTGAGATATTCCTTTTGTTTGCTTCCGTCTCAAAGTGAGATCTTGTTTATTCTACCATCTTTGTAAATCTGTATCCTTTATTTGTTATATAGTTATAATAGAACTGATTTGTACGATCTTTCAGCATTGAAGAAAAAGCATTATGATACTGATCCTCTTTCAGACCCATTTTCCGCAGAAATTAAAAAAGATTAAAGGTTCAGTTGATAGAAAATCATACAATTCCCCACCGAATTTATAATCTTTGTCAATATACAATTTTCCAAGGTCTGTTAATTGTCTTGCAAATCCATCAGGGGGGGCTGGTAAAATATGGTGTAGACTATTTGACTGGACCACATTTGGAGAACTTCTTGTAGCTTCAGAGCTACTTTTTGGTGCTGGTATACCAAATAAGCTATAATCAATGTTTTAAGATTCTTGGGTTTGATTTGGATGTATTTGGGGAGATCGATTCCAATTTTGTGGTTGTTGGCTGATCGTTGTAGGGATTATTGGACTCTGTTTTTTAAATTTTGGGAATAGGTTTTGTTCACAATAAGTCAATGATGCTTGGAGTAATGGCATGTATTTTGTGGAAAACCCTCCGCCTCTGTTTGGTTGGATTTCTACTTCTTTTTGAGTCCATTGATGGATGCTCTTCCTCTTCTTCAATAACTTCTAGTAGTCTAATAGATGACCTTCTCTTATTCCTGGGAATAAAAACTCTATTTTTGACAAGGGAATCTCTGTATGTCAACTTTAAATTTATCCACCACTGATAGTCCATAGCTTGAAATCCTTATATAATTCCTAAAGCTGCCCAGCAATATATTCAACCTCAATGTACGAAGGAATTCTTTGTGCAATATATGTCTTGCAATTTACGTCTTGGGCGGTTGGATCTATGTCATCATTATCTCATTTGATCAAGTCAATGTACTTCTTGTATTTTTGAAGTTCTGGAGATAATTTAACAGACATTTTTCTAGGAATTAGGCCACTTCTGTTCCAAAAGCTTTAGTTAGTTCCGATCGAAAGGTTTTTGTCCTGCGTGAAAGACACGACTAGTGAGTCATAAACCAGTCATTTCTTTTTTTTTATAAAAAAAGACTATTTGATCACAGGCCTTCGAAATCTCCCAAGTAACAGCGGGCGTGTAATTCCGCTTTTTCTTTGATGGTATTGGTAGCACAATTCTTCAAGATTCTCGATCAGAAATCTAACCTCCCAATGAATTGCCTCTTCTGTTAGTTACTTAACTGCTCTGTAGCTAAACTTTGTAGTTAACTACTGGTCAGTGTTTGTTCTACAGGGTAGTTCTAGTGTTCTACCATAGTAGATAGGACTTTCATTAATTCTTTTTGATGTTATCAGAGGAACTACAGCTATGTCTCGTCTAATTTTATTATATGAAATAGGTGTCAACCCTTGTGTGTCCATAGATTATGTGACAAAGGGATAAATCCGTGTCAACCCAACATACAGACAATCAATGTAAAGCACTTACTTGTATGACTTGACGTTTCGTGGGCAGTAGGATCTAATATTATTATTATTAATAATCGAATTATGGATCTAATCCCACTAGGATACGCCATTTCCCCCTTTCTCTGTCTACCTCTAAATATCTATTTTTTTATATACTATCTACAATCCGGCAGTATACGTTATTATAGGAAGTTGATTGCGCTAAGCGCGTTTACTGCTCGTCCATCTTTTCCACAAATGAGAGTTAGTTTTGGGCTTACAATTTACTTCGGGTGAGAATATTTAGAAGATCAGTTAAAAAATGAAAGAAAAGAAAAAGTTGAGTCAAAGACTTCTACCGCGCTTAGCTTTCGTGTTAATCTTCTGGCTAATTCAGTCGATCCAGCCAATCTATCTCGATGTTTTCACGCGGTTGGTACTCCATCTACTCTATATATTGGTTATTGTGTTTTTTTCCTACATCTATTGAGCGTAGAAATCGAAGTATAGCTGCTGTTACTTTAGTGTCGGCAAATATATCTTTGAGACGTGCTCTGTTCCCATATAATCTGCTTCCATCGTTCTTCATTTTAGACCTCATTTGTGTGATGGCTTGATAGCCAATATATCCCTGTAGCTTGGACTTGCCAAGCACATGCACGCAGCCTTGCGTCAACATTTGAAGTAAGCCTTATTAACTACCTTTGAATATTAAGTTGTTCTTGCACTCTTACTCGAACTGTGACAATTTGTTCTCTTTCACTCTGCCAGCATCGGCAGTTGAGTATCAAGTATCGTACTGTCTGAAGTGATTCGTGGTTGCAAAATTATCATTTATCTATCTCTAGCTTGGCTGCTTGATTAGCCTGCTCGTTCTCTTTGATATTTTCATAGCCTGGTACTAAATGAATTATTGTTGAAATACCGTATTTCTAGAGCTCTTGCGTGCGTTCCAAAGTCCGGAGGGCTAGTCATGAGCCCGGGTCCGGGTTTCTAATGGATGAGTTTAGTGTATCTGTGTT
>MCFK01002194.1:0-15844 GCA_003610855.1 Erysiphe neolycopersici | reverse complement strand
ACCATGCCCGGTACGGGCTGCAAGTAATTCGTGTAAGAGACGTCGTGGAAGGCAGAGTTCTGGAGGCTTCCTCCGTGGCATCTGTAGATTAAGTCCTCGAAATCTAGCTGGACAGACTCTATCCTACCAGGTATCTAGAAGAGACTGTCGTCGTTGGTTCCTAAGTCGGCGAAGGTATGCATATGAAATTGGTAATGGCTGGACAATTCTCTGGGGAAGTTGCCTCAGTCCAGCACGTGCCTAAGTGTCCGCTTCGACGTTGTATCTTATTTCCGAATGGCCAGGCACCCATTTTATAGATACTTGAGCCGTGCGCGCCGAGTCACGAAACATCTTAACAATTGCATGGCTGGAAGTTGTCTTTCCTGTTTGTAAATCTAAGACTACTGCTTGATTATCTAACAGTATATGTACTTGATCTCCTCGGTTGAATTCGAGCGCTCTTTCGAGTGCCTTGTATGCTCCAAAAATTTCTGCGCCATTTACCTCACAACAATGAAGAGGGCCATGGTCAGTAAAGAAAGTGGTACCATATTTTAGTAAACTAACCCCCCACACTGAGCGACCATGCCCTTCTGAGGAGCCATCTGAGAATGCACAGATTTCGAAATTTGAGATTTGTCTAAGCTAAAGTTTGAATCGATTTAATTCAAGTGTTTTATTGCTTAATCTTTTTGAATATGCTGGGGCTGTTAAGGAATGTGCAACCTCCACTTGAGGGAGTTGCCTATATGCACGCTGGATACGCGACATCTGAATTTCTGGACGATTGGAAATTCGGGCCAGAGCCTTGTATTTTAATGTCCCTATATTTGGGTATATACTTACCCGGCTTCTCAGTGGATGACGGTTATCTAGAGATTTTAGCCTAGCTGTAAGACGAAATCTATCACCTCCCAGTATTATCTGGGCAGATGGAATCCCTCCTTCTCGGTGTACAACTTCATTTGATGTAGTCTTCCAAACAGGAAGGGCTGCCCTCAGTGCTTTACGAATTACCTTATTGATGATCTCGCATAAATGTGGAGTCTGGGGAGTCGCAATTCCTCTAGTTGTTGGGTGAGTTAATCCAGGCCACCACACTTCTGATCCATGTATAGCTACAAGTAGTATACACGAGTCAAATGTTCTAACTAATGGGCCTGGAGCGGCACCTCTTTTCACTGAATTTAATCGTCTCATATGTTCGGCTGCCTTCATAGCTTTCCCACACCAAGTTGTTACATGATGTTTAAAATTTAAACGCGGGTCAAGGTACACACCTAGCCAACGTATGTGTTCTGCAGGTTCAATTAATGTGTTGTTTATCCCAATACCTACTGGATTCTCTCTCTTGCGTCCAGTAAACTGGATAACATCTGATTTTTCTATGTCAAAGGAGATGGCATTTCGTGAAGCCCATCCAAGAAGATCGTTCACCTCACGATGAGCTACATCAATGGACTCAGGAACAGACCTAACAATGCCTAAGATGCCGACGTCATCAGCATAACTGAAACGCATTTTAGGATTACCACTTCTCATCGGCTCAGCCATATAAAGAAGAAATGATAAGGGTGAAATGGGTGATCCCTATGGCACACCAAATGTTAGACTTATCTGATTAGTTAAGCCACCTTGATATCGGACTTGAACACGCCTATTGGTAAGAAAAGATGTCGTCCACTTAATAATAAAGTCTGGCCATCCCTGGGAACTCATCCGCCAGATCAATCTGTTATGCAGGACTACATCAAAAGCACCCTGTACGTCTAGTGTCACAAATGTAGATGCCCATCCTTGTGAGCGAGCCTCTTCTATATCATGAACTACGCAGGAGACAAGATCAGTTGCGGCGCGATTTGATAGTGCACCGAACCGTTTACTACCGACTACATCATGAACGATTCCGAGATGAGACATACGTTTAGCAATAGCTCTTTCTAGTCCTTTAATTAAGCATGCAAGGAGAGCTAAAGACCGCCAGGCTTTCACTGTAGGAGGATCTCGCCCAGGTTTTTGTATGAACACTACTTCGGCTAATTTGAAGCATCAGGGGTGAGTACCAAGTCTAATACATGCGCGGAACAGTTGAACGACATATGGTCCAATTGTTTCACAGCAGGCAGCTAGTAATTCGATAGAAATTCAGCTACTGGCGATTTATTACCACAACCGATTGTGCATGTACGGACTTCATCGCTTGACAGCTCCTCTGTCCAGGGAATTCTAGTATTAGATGAGGTTAAACAAGGGGGTAAGTCATCAGTAGCCTGATATCATAGTAGGAGGGTGTTACAAAGTATATCTGCACGTTCTTCTTGATTCGTGATTATTCTATTGTTAAATATTAATGGGGGCGGATGTCTTGCTTGGCACTGTTTATTCCAGCGCATCAACTTAATAATCTCCGACGACGAAGTCATTGATTCAACTTCATGTTTCCAGAATTCTCTCTTGGCTGCTCCCACTGTTTTTCGAAATTTCTTTGCCAAGGCAGTGCGTTCGGGGAATGTCGATGCAGCGCAATATTCCACATGTGCAGCTTTGCAGTCTGGAGTCCACCAAGGAGCTGGCTTACAATTCTTTTGATAGTTGCGGAGGCCTGCTGCCTTAATTGCATGAGATATATAAGAACAGAGGTCTTTGGCGTAGGTCTCAATTTCTTCTGCAGTGTTTAGTGGAGGTGGTGGTGAGGTCCATTGAGCAACCGTACGGGAAAATTTACGTAAATTAGATTTAGTCACACGAAATGAAGGTTGAGGAGAGATGGGACTATCAAGGAGCAGAGTGGAGACTATACCCCGTAAAGGTAAGTGATCACTTGTCATACACTCACTGGGGTCGACCCAGGATTGTGTTCGTGGGATATTAGTCCAAGCGAGATCAAGTGTGGTTCCTGCCCGGAGTGTAGGTTCTCCTATTATGAGACAGGATAGATTGTGAGTTTCCGCCCAACTTTCAATCTCTTCACCTTGCCCGTAAGGTCGACTTACACCAGGCTGCCATTCCAAGTATACTGAGTTAAAATCACCTATAGCTAAAGAGCTAGGCGGAGGTGACCAGTTGATTAGTGTTTGTATTGATGTGGTGTTATTTGGTGCTTTATAGACATTCAAAAAAGTAACATCATTTACCACTACCCAGCAATAGTCCCCAGTAGGATTATTTGACGGAAAAATCTGATGAGCAAAATTTTTGAATTATTTCTGCGAGTATAAGTAATTGCTCGGGGTCTGATATCTATCCCTCCAAAGGGCACGTGACAGTCAAAGGCGGGATGTGATTTGGTCTTGCTAGACCACCAAGGTTCTTGAATTAATAAAATATCCTTATCTAATTCGTATGCTCGAGTTAGTGCTATATCGTGAGTTGAACCCCCTCTACTTACATTTATGGATAAAAAATAAATGGTAGGAGAAAGCCGAGAAGGTGCCTGTACGGAGCCCTTTATAGCTGTATTTCAGAAGAAGTCCACACATCGATAGAAGCCTCAGACATGTCGACTTCGTTAGTTAAAATGACATGTAAGTTATTTTTTGGGAAGATAGATGGCGTTTTTTCATTGATAGCAGCTGCTTTTGCACATAAAATGGCAGCTTTAGCCCTAGCCTCAGCGTGATACTCTCTTTGACTCATTTGTCTGATCGTCTTTAGTTGGTCTTTGATAACTGGTCCTGAGCGAGAGGAACAAGCTAAGCAATTTCTACTATCTGATCTATGTAGACCTCCACAATTACGACATTTAGTAGGGGCCTTACAATCCGTGACGGGATGAATCGTAGATGAGTAATTTTCGCAGGAAGGTGCTCGAGAACAACTTCGTGTGACGTGAAAACCAAAACAACGTTTAAATTGTTGGATAGGTTGTCGCGGTTTGAAAATAACAGTAATTCCCGACTCATCAAACAAACGAAAACCAGGTCGAGGAGCTTGGTCTCGTGCAAAATGTGCAAGCCAGGAGCGGTAGGGTGTTCCTGCGCGGGTCTTTCCATGCTGTTTAACCATCCTTGATATAACATTAGTTACTCTAGTGATTTCCGCGGCATGGTTGGTCTCCTCAACTATTACCGTCCAATTAGGTGTTCTGAGAGCTACAGGAGCAGTTGCAATCCGATAAGTTATCAGATCTGATGCTGGCTCCAACTTGGCATTCTGTAAAGCCAATCCTTCATTATTGTTTAATAGCTTATGTCTATTTTCTTCATCTTTGCTAGAAAGGGCAAAGCCAGTTGGTGTCCGTGTTATATTCGTAATATCGGATGGAGAATATTTCAGGTGGATACATAATACTTCACGCACTCCACATGATGCGAGGAGTCGCCAATCGTGATCTTTGGAAATGCGGATGAAAAAGCACATGTCATCGCCTAAAGGTGCAGATTTTTTGTTTATAATTATTGCAGATATTTTTACTGTTGAGTGATTCTGACTTATATTTATTATATTTGGTGACATTTGATGACCTTTTTGTGCGATATTGGCCCAGGTTTTATTTTCCTGATTCTTTGCGGGATGATTAATGCTGGCTTTGGTGGTGGGAGTGCTTCTTGCTGTAATCTTTATAACTGGAACAGCCGGAGGTGGACCAGTTGGACGGCAAGGAAGTGAGGGAGGGATTGCTGATGGGCCAGTCCGCATAAATTGGGCAATGGCATTTTTAAGGTAGACTTTCAATGAGACTACAAAATCATTCCGCGTACCAGTTGTTAGGTGAGTAAGGGCGTCCTCAACCCCGTTTATTGCTACTGTGTAGACTTCTAAGTTGGCTGCCATTTGAGCGGCGCGAAGTTCCTCTGCCTTTACTACTTCTTGTAGCTCCGGAGGACACGGTAGCTTTCTTACTGTAGTGACTGGAATTTCTTGTGGTGTATTGGTCGCAGGTATCCTGGAGTTTTCCTGGGAGGTAGATAAATCTATCACTATAGGTTCTTCACTAATCGGGTTTATTAATCGAGCTGAGCACGGCGGTGTGGGAGTTGATTTAGTTTGGTCAGTAGGTTTGGGTTTATCTACAGAGATATTGGATGATTTAGAGCTTGAAGTGGGCGTGTTGGCCCAACATGATGATGATGCCTCTAGACCTTTTGCTATCAGTCTATCAATTTCTTCATCAATCATCTCGATGTCTGGAGAGTCATTATCAATTGTAGCACTTTCAAATGCATTAATATCTATAAGGTCTGGTGCTAAACCCTTGTTTTTCAGGCGTGCTTTTGCTCTAGACTTCGCGATATCCGCCGTCGTAAATTGGCGTATTGGTGCGTACTGCAGGCATTTTGATTTTGCAGTGGATAATTTTATTTTCAAGTGAAGGGTGAATTAGAGAGAGATGGGGGATGTGTATAAGGGCATGTAGGAATCTAATTGTCTTACAAGATTGAAAGTGATTTGATTATTGCTAATCTTTGCGTTTTTGGGATTAGCGGTTTTACGAAATAAGCGAGAAAATGGCTGCCGGAAAGGACTTCCCGGCACACCGAGATCCGACAATATTATGATTTTATAATCCCGCGTATACATGAACCGCGTCGCGTGCATTAATTGACTAGTCTGTGCCATGCTCAAGAGATTGTGCTCGTGGATGCAACAGTATGTAGTGATTTACTGATTCAATTAAACAATCACAATACCTATTTGTAATACGAAGACAAGAAGACACGAAACCCGAACACTCTAATTCTTAGCAAATATTAAGGATAAACAACAAAAGGACAAAATTCTTTAAGGGTATGAGTTAGAAGTAGAAGTTGAATCAACGATGCCGAGACTCATACGCAGGAGGCCACTCTTAGCGCGCATCAAGGATTATCTACATCCAGCAGACTGGTTTCTCTGGCTCTCAGAGGAGCTGGAAACTAGAGATTGGGACTCTTCAGAATATGGCAATTCGGTCGCGGCTCTGCTTCATTTCTTGACTCTAATCTCCCAAGCCAACATTTCCAGGTCCACAGAATCTCAAGAAGATGTCTTCAACGATAATAAGTTCAGCTTTGGATGGATCAGTTCTTTTGTTAGTCCTATCTTTGGGATAATTTTTGGCCTTTATAAAAATTAAGCTCAGATCTGACAAAAATAACAGGCCTTATTTGTAGTATTTCTTGTAAGCGCCTTTTCTCTACTAAATGCTCTTTATACTTTTTATCGCAAGAGAAGCTACCGATTGTTCGAAAATTCTATCGACATACAACCCCGAACTTCATCAGCACATCGAGTCAGGGTTGACTCATCTCCTCTATCATCTTCACCATTAAGAATATTGGGTAACCTTTTTGGGAGCATAAGTCCTGAGCCCATGGGCCATCCAAATCCAATGTGTCATGTCTGGGAGATTGCTGCTTGGGATCCATTACCTATATGTGTGAGACTATTTTGTTTATTTAGTCCAGGTCATATTTTAGTATATTGGCTCTTTCTACCCACGAAAGCATTAGACCCGAGACCCAGTGTGACAGTCTTTAAAACGATACTATTACAGATTCTTATGACAGTGCAGCTATTGTTACTACAATCTAGGTTTTCTCAACAGATAAAGGATTCATCAATTATACATGAGGAAGTGATGAACGAGTATGACATAAAATTTGTTCATCATAAGCTACATCCACTTGTGCGTGATGTTGGGACTCAGTATATAAGTTCTGATACAGAAGTTTCACCTGAAAGACAAGAGAGTGTTACATTATACACTCCGACTGTGATACTAAAACGAGAATTTAGAACAAATCCTAATCCTAACTATTCCAGATATTTCGATCCTGACAATTTGTCTACATCAGTTCAGAGACAAAATGTGTCAAATATAAATCCAACCCCATCTACACCTGGCTCATATAAACCTACCATATTCCCTGAGTCATTATCTCAAACTTCGTCGAGACAGCCCCGGTCTCGGTGGAGCATGGCCAATATCGCCTCAACTCCCACAGTCTCAACGACCTCTGTGGATGGAGGGGGATCATTAGGAGTCTATAGTCATGCAAATTCTCCAATAAGAAAAGCGGCGAGTTTTCAAGAAATCAAACAGGAAGAATGTGAACTACCTAAGAACTCATTTACTATGGCTAGCCGAGAATTTCGTGATCAAAATGATCGGCGCTTCAGTAACTCGAGGAAAGTCTATGATCAAAGTAACGCAAGCAGCAGTTTTGGTAGTAGTAATTATAATCGACTTGGTGGAAATGAAGATCGATGGACATCGGCTACAGCTAGCAGTACCCCTTCTTCGGCATTAAGGTCTAACCTAAGACCTTCACAAGATAGAGTGATAAAGAGAGGTCCTTCTAGATTTTAAAGATGATAATTAAAGAGAAAATAATTAGTATAAAAAATAAAAATATATATATATATTTATATATATACATATATATATATATATCATATATATTTATAAACTAAGTTTCAAAGATAATGAGTCTGGACTTACGATCTAGAAAACCCTTTCTGCTTTTATCATATCATAATATAATACTGGTACTAATCATAAATAACAGAGATTTTTAGTTACGTGAGTCACATTGGCTGGTTCATCGTGAAATAATCCCATCGGCCCCACGCAAGCTGAGCTCTACCACTGTCACACGATCGATTATTGCTTTAGGGCGGGCGTACTTAATACCAATTACCTTTTTCGTTTCTCGTTCTAATGCACTTTAAATCCCAAACATGGAACTAGTTGTTTCTGATAAGTCAGGCTGGAGATAACTGGTCTTATTTCTTTTTTTTTTTACTATGTATGTACATTACATATAGATGTTTTTTGTTTTCTATTCAAAAATATAAATAAATATACCAATTATGGATAAAAATATAATTGTCATTATGTTTTTTTATTCTAAAAAGGAAGAGAAAAAGAGAGGTTACAACCTTATTCTCCAACGACATATTATCATTATAATTTTTCATATTTGAAAGGTTTCCCGCTAGGCCAATAACATCAAGTCGATCGACCTCTTCTTTCTGCTTCATATAAAGCACGTTTCGCATCCATCATTTTATCCTCAATTAAGCTAACATCTCCTTTCCGCAAGTCTGCTTGATTTATAACCGAGATGAGAAGATCCAATTTCCCAAGAATAATATCTCGGCAAAACTTATTATGATTTGGGAGAGGAAGTGGAACGGAAGGATTTTGAGGATTATTGTGGGTGTTTTCTGAATCTGAGGAAAGTTCTTGAGATTTTTGATTGGTAGATGTATTATTGTTAGTAGTGATAGAATTAGTAGTTGTGATCTGAATTTTTTCATTGTTTGTTTGATGAAGTGTTGTTACATTATTATCGGTAGGATAGATTGAAGAGATCGATAATGTAGCTTTATTAGTATATACTTCTTTGACAGTAGCAGTAGGGTCCAACTCAAATCTATCATCTTCAGCCAAATTCAGCCGTTCCAGTTGTTGTTGTTGTAACTTGGTCAGTGATTTACTTGATATCTGTGTATTTCTATCATTATTTTTTCTTAGCGGAGAATTCTTAATCTTTGAAGACCACTTTTTTGTACATTGGGTTGAGGCTTTCTTTAAATTTGATGAGACGTTGCGAGTTATAACAGGTGATCTACTTGGTTGAATTATCTGTGTTTGTGTTGAACTTCCATAACTACTTGTATAATCATCATTTTCAGGATACCTATTATCACTAAGATAGTCACAATAATTTCGATTCTTACTTCTACCATCAGTAGTATTGGAATTATGGTCTGAGCTATTTTTTGCATACTCGATGCTTATTCTTTCGTCTTCAGACTCATCATTGAGTGAAATACTGGATCGGATATCAAGATTACCTTGAGTACTATTACCTTCACTTGGATCTTTACAAATTCTGCGTCTCTTAAATCTTGACGGTTTCTTTTGCTTTTGTTCAACGCAATTTTCCGAGTGGCGTTCGGATTTATTTCTTGCTGAAAATTTTCTTTTTCTTGTTGATGATCTAGAGCTTCGCTCCAATCCTACTATCTCTTTAGTTTGAAGAGAAATAAGTGTAGATTTTTTTGAGCTTTCCTCTGTGAGTTGATTATTTTCCATTTCGATTATTTGTTTTACTGGAGGTTGAAATTCATCTAAAAAATTTGTAGTAGACTTTCGGGAATTTTTAGGCGTTCTTTGTAAATCATTGGTAGCTAAGGTTTTGGTATGTAGAATCTTTTGGTTGGGATCGATACTAATGATATTAGACATTAAGCTACTTTGAAGTTTTTCATCATTACTGGCATCTTTTTGTTTGGCTAATGGTATAAGGTACTCAGTAGGGAGCTTCGATGGCTGAAATGCGCTCAAATCATTGGGAAAATGAAAATCTGGCGACAAACTTCCTGTTCTGCCTGATATGAAATCGAGTCTTGAATTTAAGCGAATAGAGCTTGATGGTAGTGATATAGGACTGGAGCAGATTCCTTGCAAGCGACTTGACTTTAGAGGACTAGTTTCATCATAGGAAATATCATCTATAATATCCGATTTTTGAGAATCAATCGAAGTTTTTTCTTTTTCCGTAGAACTTTCTGTCTCTACATTAATACAAATTAATTTTTTACCTTGAGGCTTTTCAGATTTTGAATATATCATTTTCGGTAATACTTCTTTACTTCCAGCAGATGAAGAATAACTATGATTACGTTAGTAAATTTTAATAACAAGGCATTATTTATAAATCATGAAAGCTATTATAACCAGTATATTGAAGAGGGCAAATTCATACTTATAGACTCTACCTTCGTATATTACAGGTGTGACAGTATCCTGTGTTTCCGCAAACTCCATACAATCAATCTCTTTATTTGATGAGATTTGGGTAACATTATTTTGTAAGTTGGAAGTAAATTCTTGAGCTAGAGAGCTTGTATCAATTTGGGTTTTATTATCATCAGAGTAAGGCTTTGGAAGATGTAATTTACTCTGTTTTTTTATCCTGGGCCCAGATTTTGACGAAGTAGATAGGAGAGAATCATGGCTTTCAAGATGTGACGATATTCGTAGGCTATCGTCATTGGAAGGTTCTGAAGATAGTGGTGATACTATTGATGATGATGAGTCATGCGTGATTTCTTGCCAAGTATCAGGATATAATAATTTATGGCTGGTTTCCTCAGCGAGAAAAGAACTTGTTGAAAATATGCTATTCGAGGTAGAATTTTGCTTGTTAGCTTTGATGGAGATTAATTGTTGACTTGAAGTACTATCCAATTTAGTTTGAACTACTGAAATACTTTGATTCATAGGTAGCATCTTTTCACCAGTGTCCTCGATAGTGTGTATCTTGAGTCTTTTATCAAAGTATTCGCTGGGATTTTCATTATTTAATTTTTGTCTCCATCTTCTTGTCGATGTTTGGGAATCAAAAATATGACTTGCTAGAGGAATATCAGATTCAGATTGAATTGAGGAATCACTATAGTCATTTCTGGGTAAGTCTGGATTTTTCACGTTCGTCTTCAACCGACCCTTCCTCTCCTTATGTAAGTTTTTACTTATGTTTTTAACCTTAATGACTACTTGGGGAGTTGAGCCTCGAGTATTTTTAGGACTTGTGGGCAATCGCTGATTTTCTGTGTCATGTTTAGAAGATGTTGCGACACCCAAGTCATTGTTACAAATATGATTATCTATGTTTTCGTATTCTTGTATTTTTTCTGGATTGTTTGAAGGATATGATGCCTTTGGAAGTGAATTGAGTTTTGAGCCAGGAAATTTTGATCGGAAGCTATGAGCCATGTTTTTGAGACGCTTGAAATGCTTAAGGCTCCCATGTAAGTTAGTTAATCTGACATCCCATATCTCCACCGTCATTTCTACTATCTGCCGATTCTTGCTTTTAAGCCCAAAACAAATTATTGTCTCTATATCTTGAAGATTGTCATTTGATAGAGGATTCTCTATTATCTGTATCAGTAATGAGTTGATAGTAGACCAGAGTGACGAAATCTAGAAAATGTCAGCGCCATACAGGATAAATAAATGGTTATTTTTAGTACTGTATGTAATTGTAATTCACAATTGAGTTTAGACTTGTCGTCAACAATCCAGGAAGCAACTCCATCTTTTAGGTAAATTAGAACACCAAGTAATAATTCGTCAGGACAGCGACTTAAGAATGTATTCGTTGAAACAATTATATCGTAATTTTCGTGTTTGGAATTATAGGTAGTAATAAGTGATGCATTCAGGTATTTATAAAAATTTAGATAAGGATCTGGAGAGTTAATTTTACAAATTGGATTTTGCATGCGATCAATATTTTTTCCTTTCAATCCTAATTCTTGAAAGCTTTTTACATATTCCACATTGGAAATCAATAATTCCAAATAAAGTAATTCGTTGGGCATTTGAAGTAGGAATTCAGAAAGCGGCTCAATAATTGATAGTGCTTTCTCGGAATACCCAGTTTGAAATGTTACTAATTCTGAGACAGATTGGAAAAGCAATTTCCATCCTGAAAGAGGCTGACTGGGCGATATTTTAATCCCAAATTTAAGTAGGTCAACAATCTTTGAAAAGTCCTCGCTATCTATTTTTTGGGTCTTAGAATTCGACATATTCAAAATTAAGATAAGTTGTTTAGAAAGAGCTTGCCACAAAATCTGTATCTGAATCAATACTTTATCTTCTAGAGGAGTTTGACAAAACTCCATAATTAATCCTAGCACTGATGGCAGAGTTCTTCGCGTCTCAAAAATCAATTTTAGAATACTGTCAATCATTTCTCCAAGTTTTAAATCATTTTCTAGACCTGGACACGGCTTAGTAAATATATAAAGTAGATGAGCAATAGGGCTTTTGCAAATAATTTTCGTTTTTGTCGAGTGTTGATATGAGGCAGTGACTGGAGTAAAGACACCTTGAGAGAAGCTTAGAAGTTTTTCCGAGAATGAAAGTGCTCCAAGTCCAGATATTGTTATACAGATAATCGTTTGAAAGCTTTGGAGAAACTCATTAGAGTCTTGAGGTCTATCAAGGTATGGAAGAGATTTTCTATCAGTTATTCCAGAGTCCCATCGTTGATTAAGAAATTTAAGGACATTAGAGATGCAATTAATTGTCTCCAAAGAAACTTTTACTTCCATTACAGCAGGTGAAGCGATAGAATTGATGTAATTTGCCCAGACCTTGGTGGCCATAGAATTGTAATCGCTAAAATCCCAAAATAATCTGTTAAAGATGTTCAGTAATGCTAAAAATGCCCGAGATGTATTCTTTCGAAGCCACTTTGAGTCTAGTGCAGGGAGTTCATCAGCCAAAATTTCGTTTGGCCCAAAGTTTTCGACAGCTTTTTTCTCGTTCCATTTTCGAGGAGTCTTTATATCAAAAATATTCATGAGTATTTTAACTACGACCCCTGTAGCCTCCCTATCGACGATACGATTAGATTCGCATGAAGCAAGACTTTGAGAAATTAGAACCATCACGAACTCATCCCAGTAAAGGTCGAGCTGTAAAGGGGAGCATCCAGGCCTAAATGCATAGTAGAGTAGATTGTAAAAACTTCCAGATATATGGCTAGATCTTTGATGCAAAAGAGACTGCATACACGGTCTGATAAGCATTTCACGCATGGGTTTCGGTGTCTTTTCACTCAACTGAACTACATATATAAAGCGATTCCATGCATATTGGGCTTGTTTTTGCACTTGTATATCTTTTTGGTTAAAGCATAGAGTCAGAGCCGCAAGAAAGGACTTCATGTATGGGGATTGTGCAAAAATCTGGGGTCTATGACGCTGAAATAAAATTAATATACTCCAAATTTGTGGCACATATATCGCTTGTTCTATCTGTCTAGCTTTTTTCATCAAAATCTGCGAGTACATTGTCCCAAAGAGCTCGTCTTCTTTGAGCTTGGACTTGAACAGCATAATGAGAGCCCCACTCACAGAAGAATTAGCTCCTAATTCAACTGCAGCTTGAAACCCAAATTTGATTGCGGATAATTGGACATCTTTAAGGCTGCTATTCATATCACACAAAATATCACTAATCCACGCCGTATGAATTGCCATGAGAGATTTCGAGAATTTAAAAAGATTTTGATATATTTCCAAACGTCCTAGAAGAAATCTCTTTCCTTTTTTATTATCCCTAGTGGAGTTTAATTTCATCAACAAATTCCCAAGTCTTTCCGACGTCATGACCTTAGGAGAGAATTCCTGACGTGCCATCATAAATATGACCTTATCTATTACATCTCTTGGCGCTAATTGATCTTCTAGAACTTTGATCGCATATTCGACTAACCGGACGCGAAATTTAGTGGGAAAGCTCTCCACGACCATAGGTTTGTATTGGAGACTGATGACAAGAGTTAAGGCTTGGGAAATGAGAGTTTGGTTTGGCTTTCCATCTTCATGAACTGCCAATAAGTCTCGCTCGATGTACTGACAAATTTCAGATACATTATTTATTAGGAATTGAGAGTCTGGCGTTTTATCAAAAGCACGAATCATGTTTGAAAGATTGACGTATGCGTCGCTTCTTGAATGTATATCACTCCCAGCTAGTGCTTTTAGATGCGATTGTAGCATATTAGTTACCGATATTTGGATGTACCCATAGCTTGGTTTCAATATTCCTTTAAGTGGCAGCGATTTTGCAGATGATGCAATCGGTCGTACGGCAGTCCTAGACTGATTCTGCCCTGCATCGCAAGTTGGTGAAGTAGGGTGATCGTTGTATTGAACTGTATCTAAAAAGCCCACTTTTTTATCGCTTGTGCTTGACTGTCTATTAGATGCGCAGTTATCATTGAGGAATCGATGGCTTGCTTGATCACACTCGCTAGTTTGAAAGTTTATAACAGAGAGCATTAATACTGTAGAATTAGAGACTGTTAAGTATTTCTAAGTCTTAAACTTTGTAGCAAAGAGAGAATGCATTTTAAGATTTAACGCAATAATCTTTTTTTGTACCGGGCGCAATTGATGTTAAGCTGATTAGCACGCACTTTCGTGGGTATGTTCACACGCGAATGGACGGACGTGTTGATGCGATATTTGACTTGCTTTTTAGACCGCGTTTTCGCTAATCTATCCGAAATTCTTAGCTCGAATAGATAATTCATGGAACAGTTATGTGCTGCGGAAAAAAGGAAGAGACGCAACTTAATTAGTTGGCAAGCAATAAAATTCGGATATTTTTATATCGCGTGCCGAGATGCTCCACATCTGGCTGAGTATCAATAATTAATTTTAGACGCCGTATTTATTGAAATGAGGTAGCGATACTACATGACGTATATATATTAGAGTGTTAATACCTTTTCAGTTAAAGTGAGTTTTATTTTATCAAATTAACTTATACAGAGCATGTGTTTATTCAGTCATGACGTTCATAGGTATATAAGGCATTTATTTAATGGTAACCCTAGCAACTTGGGACCATAAACATTGGACTAGAATCTATCAACTAACACGTCCCTCCTGTTAAATAATGTCAAACTCACGTATGTAAATAAAGATTAAAAAGATTATAGCAGTACAAAATCTATTACATCTATTCCATAAACTAGATTTATCTAATTAAAAACCTCGAAAATTATAACCTCAAATTTAATTTTTTGTGTATTGATACGTTATGGCACGCAGAAGCTGATATCAAAGATATTTTAAGTTTTGTCTTCTCTAAGTGTTGTGCTGGAGATTGATAGCAACTACACAAAGGAACATCATGACACAACCAATGTACGTGTCAGGTGATTATACATGTTTGGTGTGTTTGTAAATGTATGTTAGCGTAGAATGATTACGCTAGTCTTATCTTGAAGTATAAATAGTTTGCGTATTTCTCCAAATAATTGACGCAAATATATTTCACACAATCTATATAAACACTACTATCATCTATCACTTATATTACCCATATTAATATTTCATTTGTTCAAACGCAAGAGTATGTTTCCCACATCATATACCTGGTATAACACAAAGTACCAAGCAACAATGCATCAATTTCGCAAACTCAAAATCATGAGTTTATCGTACGTGGTGTTACTGAACAAAAAATTAAAAAATCAGGATCAAACGATCGCAAACTGGTTAATAGAATTATGACAACTTAGATTTCCCGATCAGATATCTTCAGTTCATCGTCCTAGAAAGTTCTATCTCGAGTCTATATACAAAATAATAATTTCTATTATTGCATCATATGATATCATAGCATCAATCTATTTTTCAATTAGCAGCTATGTTTCCACGCCTCAGAGAATCTCAACGTTGATTGAATAGCCTTTCATATATTTAACTAGATCACAATGCGTAATGCTATATTCACAAGCCACGCCTTGCGAAGAGATTACGCCTCATGGTAATCTATCACAGTGACATGTTTGATGAAGAGTACTTAATGAAGGGAAGGTTTAGTTTGCATTGTTGTTTCAAACTATCCCCTATGTTATGGGCTGTGCCCGTTGCCTAGGTGGCTGGGTGGTCTTTGTCAACCCAGCCTCGTCAAAATTAGGCAAATCAGTAATTTTAAATATACTCAATTCCTATTGTTTAATCGGTGGCCGGGAGCTAAAGGGATAGTAGAGGAGGAATCACTTGGAGTATTAGATTGTATATTTAAAGTAGCGTTTCCCCATCTCTAGTGAGACATAGAAAAATATGAAATCTCTATGGCATTGTTATCGTGCGGTGTCCGATAATCTACTAGCCCACAACATTTATAGAGTTCAAATACTCAAGACGTCAATTATAGAGACAAGAGGTTGTACGGTTTCCTTAAGGGAAACCGTGGGAACGCGTATTATCTACTTGCTTACATCATCTATTGTTTACTGGTCCAGGGGCCTTGGCAACCGTTACTGCTGATGGCCTCGAAGTCATCACACAAGCAATTGTAGGAAGATCTGTTGTGTTTCAGTCAGTGTAC
>MCFK01002193.1:4028-16819 GCA_003610855.1 Erysiphe neolycopersici | reverse complement strand
GCAATTTTGAGAGCCACTGTAGTTGAGCTTTCCCTATATCTCGATATCTATGATGTAGCAACAAGGTAGGTCTTGCAAGAGGCTCAATGTCTAGTTCACCAGAACTGACTGGTAGATTGAGTATTTCGTCTTCGTTACTCCTAGTTGTTGTTGGATCTTTGATAGCTCCATGATCCTAATAAGAATTTGATTCGCCAGCTCTCTCGAGATATATCATGAACTTGGCGTTTGTACTCTGCTCGTCATGCAACAACACTGGCTGATATTATTCATCTTAAGTTTATTTTAGCGCTTGGTAATAGCTTTTTTGGTCTTTTTAATGAATTTTCCCTTCTTCTAATTGTTCCTTTTAATGTTCGATAATAAGATCAACCCCTTATCTGATAATTCATTGTCACGCCAGCTCTCCATATGACACTCAGTTAGATTATCATAGATGCGGGTGGAAATTCACAGCTAGAGACCGGAATAACACATCAGTGTTGGTTCGTAGAGACCGAGAGTTCGCTTTACGAAATTTGCTGTAAGCTATATGAGTGACCAGCTTATGTGACGCCCAGCCTACTATAGTCGGATGAAAACGAACTCATTTAACAGCAAACCAATTTTTGTTAGTCCATCACTAGAATGTGGCTCGATCACTGCTACACACACACACACACACGAAACTTCAGGATGTGTTTCAAAGTACTATTGATTTATCTCATCAATTGGGTCGTAGAAAAAAGAAATGGAATATATAGGAAGTAACTATAGATGTACAGCGAAACAGGAAGGCGGCTTAAGATACACATATAAGCTGTATTTAAATAAAATGAGGATACAATGTGTTAATGTAGGAAGCACAGCTTAAAAGTTGTGTATTTTAAATGGAAGGTTGAGAAATATAATTAATTTAATCGTAAAGTCTACCCAGTCACAGGCTTCGCTTTTTCATTACAATCTACTCCGCTTTTTATTGAGAGTACGGCCAATCAATGGTTTAAAACAAATCACGTGCATGCAGAGTTTAGCGCCAAATTCAATCAACCGAATTTCTTTCGCCATCTTCCCCAATCACCGTTCCCAAATCCGTCCCACATTACGTATAATAGTATAAAGAAGAATAATAGAAGAAATAGAAAAAGTATAGTTTTATAGAAATTATAATCACCCAACCCAGACTGCATGGAAGTAGGAACTTTTATTTTCCTTGTCGCCACTCTTGTATTTGCGAAAATTCGAAGTAGCTAAGTATTAACTCTTCATAGTTGTGGTGATATCTTCAATGTCAAAAGCATTGCTCAGTCGGTAATTCTTATTGGTATTTTGCCAATTAGAGCGTAAAGTTTCTAATTCACTGGCAAGGCTATCAAGAGCCATAGAATTCCGATTACCACCATCGTAAGAAGTTTCAGACGCCGAGTCAGCTACTACAAGGCTACGTTGATAAATTAAATTTGAATTTGTAGATGGTGTTGCACCATTCGAATCAACAGGTCGAGAGTGACGTCTGTAGATATCTACTGACTGCTCAACTTGATCAAGAAGAAGTGAAACTTTTTGCTCTGCATCTTGTACACGCTGTTGTAATAAGGAATTTTCTTTTTGTAATTGTGTAACATCTGCTTGAGCACGACGCCGAGTCTCTTCTTGATCATGTCTTAATTCGTCGCGTTCTTGCTCTGTAGATATAAGTTCTTTACGAACCTCGATAATTTTTTGTTCAAGTTGTTTAACAGAGGATTTAATCTCTTCTTGTAAAGATTCATTGCGTGATTGTAGTTCAGCACGTTCTTCTTCCCAACCGGTGGGGCCATGAATTGCTGTAGCCCGTTTCTCTGCGTCATTAAGCTGATCTTTTAAGCGGATATTATCGACCTTAAATCTGGCTAACTCATCATTGAGACGTTTGAGCATCTTTTCTGTCCCTTTAACATAATTAACAGCTGTTTGATAATCTTTGTCCAGTTGAGAGAGCTTTTCTCGATATGCACGTTCTACTTCTTGCTCCCGTGCTTCATAGATATTTTTAGTTTCTTCATGAGATGCAATACTATCCGATAATTGTTGTTCAAGTTCCCGTAATTGGTTTACATCAGGAGTATTTGAAGCCGATGTCGGACTTGAGTGGCCACGTGCTTTAGAACTATTTGATGTACGTATACCACGTTCTTCGAGGATATCCTTAAGAGTGCTGTGTTGAATATTGACGGCATTTGTTTCAAGTTGCTGACTTTCGATTTGATACTTCAAATCTGTATTTGTAGCTTGCAAGATTTGTATTTCCTTGAAGGTATTTTGTAACTGTTTTCGAATGGACATTCCCTCTCGGCTGGCTTGCTCCTGATAGGCTTCAAGTCCAGCAATACGTTCTTCTGCACTTCGCAGCTTCTCAGAGGCAGCATCTGCTGCTTCTTGATATTTACGAACCATATTATTTGCAGCTTCTAGTTGAGATTGAAGTGCAAGAGTCTTTTGGTCATTTACAGAATCTATTGAAGGCGGCTCACTATCACGTGACACCATGCGTTCTAGTCCTGATTTAATAGCTTGCCAATTAGACTTAGATTCATTTGAGTGTGTCTCAAGTAGTTCCTCTGCATCCCTGAGTTTCCGCGTACTTATCTCTAACTCACTTGTGCAATCCTCATGCTCGGTGCGAAGTCGTGAGAGTTTGGCTTCGACTATTTCTCTCTGGCCTCGTTCATCTTCAAGTTGCCGCTGTAAGACATATCGCATTTCTACAGAAGAATCAATAGTATCTCGAAGTGACTGGAATGTTTTCTGGTTAAGCTGGGATGAACCTAAGGCTTTTTGATACTTGACTTGCAGCTCTTCTTTTTCGGCCTGGAGAAGCTGAGCGGATGCTAGTGCCTCTGCGCACTCTATTGCCTCTTTCCTGGAAGATACCTGTAATTCGTGCAATTCTGATCTAAGACGTTCTATTTCCACTGAATTCTGTTGCTTATAGGCTTCTAGTTCAGATATTCGAGTTTGAGATGAGCTAGCAACTTCTTCAGCAAGCTCTCTACTACGTTTTTCAGTTTCGAGCTCAGTGCTTAATGACTCATTTCTCTTTTGAAGTTCGCCCTGATCAGCTAGTACTGCAGCAAGTCTCTTTGTTATATCTTCCGACCTATTAATTGAGATATTCTTAAGATCTTGAAGCTCTTTATCTGGTGATGGCGTGATAGTCTGATTAAGATTGCATGAAGCAAGTTTTGCTTTCACATATGCTAATTCTCTTATGGCAGAATCGCGCTGTTTTTCAACCTCAGCTATTTGTCTCGCCGCAGAGATTGTTTGTTGGTCAATTGACCCTTGCACATTGACAATTTCCATCTTCATGGCAATCAAAGCTTCGATTAAAGTCCTATCTTCGTCATCAAATGAATCGAGTGTCTGTTGATCAAATGAACTAGAAGAAGAGGGCGTATATCCAGCTTTTCGAGCAAGGGCTAATTCTGATGCATACCAAATATTTCGGTTCTTTGCTGCATCTAACTCCTTTAAAAGGGACACTGTTTGAGAATTTCTTGCTGATCCTTTTCGTACGAGTGGATTATTCACTTGTCTATTTGACGGAGGAGGTGAGGTTGGACGAGTCCCTGAAGCCTTTCGAAATGAATTTTGGTCACTGGTTGTATCTAAAGAGCCATGATGATGATTTGATCGAGATCGTGATGACGGCCTTGAAGAGCCTGAGCCAGCATTTTTAAGGCTTACTGGTGGAGCATTTTCATTTACGCTTTGTTTGATTACTGAAGAGCCCTGATTCATTGTATTTTTGCGTTCATTAGGACCAGAAATTTCTTTATGGTTATCTTTAGAATTTGGTGACATTAAAAAGCTATGAGAGGAAGATGTAGAGAATCCTTCATCTAAGCTTCTACCCGAAATATCAACAGAGGAGCTGTGGCCCACTTCGTATCTTGATTGATATTTACTCCGTCCACTTGCAGTAGGCGTTGCACTATTTGATCTCGGTGGTGGAACTTGCTCCAAAGCATGAGTTCCAGAATTTACCTGAGTAGTAGCTGCCCTAGGCAGTTTAGAGCTGGCTACTTTTCCTTGAGATGTCTGTGCCTGTGGTCCAGGGCTATTCATAGCTCCATTTGATTCATTCCCATTGAGACTTGATTGACCATTTCCGCGTCCTGTGATCCCATTTGCTCTTTTCGTATCTATTATCGGGGAATCACGAGAAGCCAGCACTCGATTTGTGGCCAGACTAGGCTTATCTGACACACTGGGACGTCTTGAACCAATTACACGTTCAGGTAATTGCTGAGTATTATGATCATTAGGATACCTTATCTTACCCGTGTCAAGTAGGTATGCAATAGCTAGGTCACCAACTTCTCTTGGAAGTGTATTTGGTTCACCACCCATCACAACAATTTGTTTGCCATATGCTGTCATACTATGGCCAGATCTTGCAGTTGGTGATTGTCCCATATTTTGAAATGTATACCACCTCCTGGACGTTATTCTGAATGCAGCTAGATCCCCCAAGTCAGATCCATCATCAGCTCGGCCTCCAAAAACATACATCACATCGTCAACAATTGCTGCAGCATGACCTTCTCTTGGAACTGGAATGTAACCAATGCAATCTAGAAGAGTCCAAGTGTTGGGTATCGGATCGTAACACCAAACATCGTTATACCATTGAAGCCCATTTGTCCCACCAAACCTGAAATGTTAAATAATGCCGATGAAAATTCCACTTGGCGGACTTACAAGTAAAGCTTTTCATTATATGTCACAACAGAGTGGTTTGTTCTTGCCGAAGGTATTTGTCCTACTGGGGGTCCACCATCCTCGCTATTTTTGATGAGGAATTCCCATCTATTTGTAGGGACTTGCAGAAGATTTAAATCAAAAGCCACAAGGTCATTCATGAAATAGCCCTCTACTTGCCCTCCAAACACGTATATTTTGGACCCTAATATGTTCAATGAATGACCATATCGTCCAGCAGGTCGTGGTCCAGCAGGTATAGCTCTCGACCACTGTCGCGTGGCTAGGAAAAAAATCAGCAATTTAATATCATATATAAAGCATAGTAACTCACAAGTGTTTAAGAGGTATAAGGTTTCATCTAATACATCAGAATCATCCATTTTGGTATCTCCACCGTACACGATAAACGCATTCCCAACTAGTAGACTGGCATGACCAACCCTAGGGCTCGGCCCTTCAGCTGTAGTTGTTAATGGATAGCATGCCATATTTCCCACTGCCTCAACCATCCATAAATCTCCTTTGACTGATGAGCCATTCACAAGACCTCCCATTAAATATATGCCGCCATCTTTTGAAGCTACCGAATTCACAGCTGCACCATACCTTGGAAATGGACCTGATGGTCCAGTTGAAAATGTAATACGTACTTGTGACCACGGGTATAAAGAGGGATTAGGGCTTGAGCCCAATGGTTGGATTACCGGTATGGTTCCATTACGCACCTAGACATATCTCAGTAACTGAAAACAAATTTATTTTTCTTTCCCCAAATAAACTTAATGACAATGAAGAAAATTACTTACCGAAAAATCTTGCGCTTGTTCAGTAGATAATCCTCGCCGGTTATTTAACTGGTCTGGGCTGGGTGGACTTTGTAGTGCGCCTCCTTGTAGAGAGGTGATGGAGTTGTTGACACTAGTTCCAGGAGTAGTAGAGAATCCTCCGCTTTTCTCATTGCTGCGAGCGATTGAACTCTGCTGTGTAGATGGTGATATAACAGCAGCCCTGGGGCTCTCTTTTGTGAACTGAATCTTGTCTGCATTCTTCTTACTCTTGAAAAGAAATGCCATTGTGCCATTCGAGCCAGTAAATCTTCGTTGATGTACAAAATATTTGTACTGATGCTAGCGCAACAGTATTTTTTCCACCTTATCAGAATTACGTGTAGACAAATGTACAGACAGAGAACTTGTGGAGAGAAGACTGAGCGGTCGCAGCCACAGGAACCAGACCAGGATACTCAGTCGGCGGAGAGGCCGCACAAGGGGTATCTGAATGATTATATACCAATGGATATAATGGACCGCTAAAGGAATGAATTGTTATTTAATAAAATCTATATCGTTTGTTTAGAAATTTTCAGCCAGAGGAGATGAAAAAAAGGGTTGAAATGATCGTCCTGTTTCGGGNNGGGGGGGGGGCTGAAGGCCTGAGTAGAATATGCACGTCAGAGCTGAACCTCCTATAAAGACTACAGACTTCGAAATTGTGGATAGCGGATAACTTAAATAACCATCTTTTACAATCCAGAATTAAGTTGCTAAGTAGTAACTGTTGGTGAGACGAATTCTATAAAGTGTATGATTCTAGCATAATATTCATCCTAATCGCCAAATAGTCATATTGTAATTACTGATATTAGATGCTTGTGTTAAAGGAGAGGGATTGTGATTCTGCTAAAGCTGTGATAGCAATCTCACAAATTTTGTAGATTATTTTAATAATGAGGCCCGGATCCCTATTTCAGATCCTGCTTGATGCAAATAAATTATCCATAATTCCAATGCTCATTCAACTTTGACGTGAATAATCACAGTGTAATTAATTTCTGTTCACAATGCTCCGTGTAAGATAATGTGAAATTAGGAAATATTTGTCTTAATTATTATTAGTTTTCCTAAATCAAGGGAGGGACTATAATATCTTGTCCATACTAATAGTATTTGCTTGAACACATATCTGGTCAGTTAATTTTTTGTTATCTTGAAAGGCTTGGTATAAACTGGCTCTTGATCAATATCAGGACCGATTATTCCACAAAATACATTCAAATTCACTCCGTTTATGCCACCAAAATAACCTCTATCACCACACCACCTTGGTAGAAATCTCATTTAGATCGCAGCACTAAAAACAAAACAACTTAATGTAGATTTACTGGGCAGAGGAGCTGGCTACATACACCAAAATGTGTGGCATTTAAGAAGGGATCTCTTTCGAGCATGACAATGACCACGGTCGTTGTTCCACACGAAAGTCCACAGCGACAGGAGTATTCAAATCAATTACGAAGCGTGCAGGAAACGTTAATAACGTGTCAGCAAGATCAAACTCAGAGTCATCCATCTCTACAAGCCAAATTACATGAAGCTCGAGAGCAGAATCGAATCTTTGGAAGTGCAAACTCACAAGCTTCTATCAACGACGTTCCTTCAAATGCCTTGAACCAATTTCGACTTCATGGAAAAAGGAATTTATGTGATTCACAATTCCAAATTTTTCGGCATTTCTCTTTGTCAGATCCAACTAGGATTTTTTCGGAATCTTCAGAGATCAATGGCTCGCAGAGTTTTGCCGAATCATCAATCCATAAGTTAATGAGTCAAAAGGAGTTGAGCAGCAAAGATCTAGATCTTTCAAAAGAAGATGAAAAAGGGAAGGGTAACGCGATAACGGGAGAAGATGAGAAGGAACAGCAGACGGATAAAGAGACGCGTGGATGGGGTACGAGACATGGTTTTGAAGACCACTATGCGAGCGAGGAGTATGTTTCCCAGCTAGCCAATGTAGGTTGCGCTTTCTTATCTTAGTTGTGAGGCTTCAAAGTAAGTGCCTTATTTGTACATTTTGAAATATTTCAACTACCCCCGTATCACATTGAGCGGATAAGTATATCTTCACAAAAGGCTGCTAATTGATGGCCAAAATCCTAAGCGGTGCCAGCTTTACATAATTGCGAAGAATTAATAGCACCAGATAAAAAGCATTCTCATTACTGGCTAAAAAATTTATGATCAATGTATTTCGATAGAGCATTCACCACTGCCCAATGCTTCAATGTTCCTCTATTGTGGTCTGATAGTAGTCTTGACGAGCTGGCTAATGATAACAAACAGAATTGGTACATGTATTATACCGATAAGAGGCATGAAACTACTGGAAACCCAAAAGTTACAGGATTCCAGTTACAAGAGTGGAGAATGAGAGACCGTCTTAAAACAGTTTCTGCTGCCCTTGCTGTATGTTTGAATATCGGTGTTGAGCCTCCGGATCAATTAAAAACAAACCCAGGCTGTAAACTAGAGGCTTGGCAAGACCCTTTGTGCCCTCCTGTACAGAAAGCATTGGAGAATATCGGCAAGTCGCTTCAAGAGCAGTATGAGACATTATCTATTCGAACAAGGTATAAACAGTATCTTGATCCAACAATTGAAGAGACTAGGAGGTTTTGCCTTTCACTGAGAAGAAATGCAAAAGATGAAAGAATCCTATTTCATTACAATGGTCATGGAGTCCCAAAACCTACCCCATCGGGCGAGATTTGGGTTTTCAATAAGAATTACACACAGTACATTCCTGTTTCATTGTATGATCTTCAAACGTGGCTTCAAGCGCCGACAATATATGTTTGGGATTGTTCGGGAGCTGGGAATATCCTCAGTAATTTCCATCGATTTGTGGATAAACACAAGCATGAAGATGCAGAGATTGCAAAGAAAGATAGAAAGCATATACCGCAGAAATATGAGCCATTTATTCATTTAGTTGCATGTGATGTCAATGAAAGTCTTCCATCAAACTCTACAGTCCCGGCTGACATATTTACTTCTTGCTTAACAACCCCAATTGAAATGGCCTTATGGAACTTTGTGTTACGGACACCACTAGATATGAAAATAACCCCAGAGAGGGCGAAAAAAATGCCAGGGAGATTACAGGAAAGGAGAACACCGTTGGGCGAATTGAATTGGATTTTTACTGCAATTACAGACACAATTGCTTGGACAACGCTACCTCAATCCCTCTTTCGTAAATTTTTCCGCCAAGACCTTATGGTTGCTGCACTTCTAAGGAATTTCCTCCAGTGTCAGCGGATTATGTTCAGATATAATTGTCATCCCCTCTCATATCCACAACTTCCAGACACGTCTCGGCATCCACTCTGGGCAAGCTGGGATCTTGCTCTTGAAATGGCCCTGGCACAGCTTCCAATGTTGGAAGATAAAGAATCAGGGTCAAATCCAGACTATGAGTTCCAACATTCAACTTTTTTCTCAGAACAGCTGACAGCTTTCGAGGTTTATCTAACACAAGGTGGAGGCGCTACTGGTAAAGCACCTGAACAGCTACCTATTGTTCTTCAGGTTCTTCTTAGTCAACAACATAGGGTTCGAGCTTTAGTTCTGCTAGGAAAATTCTTGGATATGGGACCATGGGCCGTTAACCTTGCTTTGAGTATCGGTATTTTCCCATATGTCTTAAAACTACTACAATCTGCAGCCCATGAATTGAGACCTGTTATGGTTTTTATCTGGGCACGTATTTTAGCAGTAGATATTTCATGTCAAGCAGATCTTCTAAAGTATATAAAGTCCAAATTTCATAATAAGTGAACTATTGAAAAGCACTTGCGCTAAGATATTTTTTTGCAGGGACAAAGGATACTTATATTTTGCGACAATACTCAAGCCAAATCAGGGACTTCCAGTTGTCGATAGCCTTGAACATAAAGCTATGTGTGCGTTTATTATGGCTCGTCTATGTGATGGATACCAGCACGGACAGATTACCTGCAATGAAACCGATATTATGAGCTATTGCCTAGTTCATTTACAAAATTTAGACAATCCATTATTAAGACAATGGGCTTGTATTTGCATCAGTCAGTTATGGAAAGATTTTTCTGATGCTAAGTGGCGAGGAATTAAAGAAAATGCTTTGGTTAAACTTGCCTTTCTTATTCGAGATAATTGTGCCGAGGTCCGTGCTGCAATGCTATATGCAATGACATTGTTCTTAGGCATAGAAGAACTAACTGATGAGGTGATACGGATTGAGGAAAATATAACTTGGACAATTATTGACATGTCTAAAGATGGAAATGCCATGGTTCGTAAAGAGGTTTTAGTATATTTATCAAAATTTATCCATCGGTATGAAAATAGGTTTTTTGTAGCTGCATGTGAGCAACTCTGCGAGGAGCGAGATTACAAAGAATCTCCACCGTCTGAAGACGGAAATGACCTTAAGATGGGACTTCACTATGTAAGCACAGAGAATCAAAATGATAATGGGTCACTCAAAGTAATTACACATGGTCTTGCTCATAATTCTATCTTTGCTATGGTATGGAAACATGTTCTCATTATGTCTGTGGATCCACATCCTGAAGTTCAACGGAATGCTTCAGTGATCGTCGACTATATATATTGCTCAATGTTTCAGTCACCTATCGGAAATTTTGCAGAGGCGATTATCGATGACATAAAAAAAATAAAAACCAAATCACCTAATTCTAGTCAAAAAGCCATGGAATTAAGGCCAAATACACCAAGTCGGCAAGGATCGGTAATTCCCGCGCCTCAAACACCAGGGCTTCTTAAACGGACTGCAAGTTACTTTTTTGCACCATTTGCCGTTGCAAACACAGAATCTTTACTTGATACCTCAAATAAGCAAATATCAAAACCTTCATCACAACGAAATTCTCTTTCTATCCGAAGTAGGTCTTCTTTGGGTCTAAAAGCTCCACATGAAGAAGATGAGGCTGGAAAAACAACAGGAGGCTATCATCTTGCCAAAAAGCCAACTTCCGGAGGCTTTCAAACTCGTAAAATAACAGATCCTCCGACGTTACCCCTAAAGAGCAACTTTTATGATTGGTCTATAGAGTATTTCAGGGAGCCACAAATGAAACCACATGAAGCCGAAGAACCTGGTAGTACTGAATATAACGAGCGGTTGTGGCGTTGTTCTCGGAATGAAGCAATTTTGCTTGAAACACAGTCACAAAAAGATATTGCAGCTAGTGGGAGATGGAATATTCCATCTGGCTCCCTAAATAATAATAGTCAGTCGGGCAAGATGATTTATCATCAGTTTGAAGATCATCTTGCTGTAGCTGACGATCGAGATACAATCTATATATGGGATTGGCGGAAGCAAGAGCGCTTGAGCAAATTCTCTAACGGGAATCCTGAAAGCTCTAAAATTAACGATATCCGATTCATAAACGAAGATGATCAAGCTCTTGTTATGACTGGATCATCAGATGGTGTGATCCGAGTTTATCGAAACTACGATAACGACAAAAAAATCGAATTGGCATCAGCTTGGCGTGCTTTAACAAATATAGTCCCGAGTAATATTAACGTTGGCATGGTTCTTGACTGGCAGCAGGTAAATGGAAGGATTTTAGTAGCAGGCGATCATAAGGTTATTAAGGTTTGGTCAGCGGCAAGTGAGCTTTGTCTTGCGGAAATCAATGCGCGATCTGGTTCCTGTATAACCTCTCTCACTTCCGATCAAATGACTGGAAACATCTTTGTGGCTGGGTTTGGTGATGGTGCAATTCGTATATTTGATGCAAGAAATAAGCCGCAAGAAGCGATGGTAAAAAGATGGAAAGACGATACTGACAAAGTCTGGTTAAAATGTGTTCACATGCAACGAGGTGGCCAGAGAGAGCTTGTAGCAGCTAGTCGAAATGGGAAGGTCAGGTTCTGGGATATAAGGATGGACAAACCTCTCCGGACATTTAGAACAACTAATCAAGTCCTTCGTACGGCCAGTGTTCATGAACATTTTCCAGTCTTTGCAATGTAATTAGAACTCTTCTTTAAGGATGGAAATTTTTGACTAACTTTTCACAGTGGCACAGGAAATCACACTGTTAAGATTTTTAATTTTGCAGGCAAAGAGCTTTCCCGCTTTCAACCAAATTCAAACTTTTTAAATCAAGCTAAACAAAATCCAATTGTTACTACAACATTCCATCCACATCGTATGATACTGGCCTGTGCAGCGCGGCGGGACAACCACGTTAATATCTTCACATGCCCAGAAAATCAAAATGCACAAGACCTGGCACTCGATTGATAGGATGATAATCAAATCAAATTAATTAATCAAAATCATTTAATCGAATTATAATCATATTGTTGGGTGTTGGATATGTAATTCATTAAAACAATGTCTTCATTTCGGACCTATAAATTTCAAATCTCTAGCTGAATCTATCACTTGCGATACTTACTTCGCTATCGTCATTAAATTTGATTACTTCGCCATTATACCGAACAAAGATCAACTCCACGCAAAAAATAGTAGCATATTTATCGTTGGGCGATGTGCTGTGGGTGAATTCAATTCAATCCAATAATTAGCTCTTGAAAAGGGTCTTTCACCCATGAGTATGTCAAGAAAACAATCAATTATCTCTACTTCTCGAAAATAGAAGTTGAAAAATAGATAAGAGCACTATTCATAAATACTATGTACGGACTTGAGTAGTGAGTGTATTTTAGAAATGGAGAGTACATTGGCCATTTAATTTTTTACTGAACGTAAGAAGTACGCTAGTAATTTACTACTTGCGTCTTAGACTAGTCGAAAAGCTATAACTAGAACTGACTATAATTTTGTATAACTAACTCTCTAAAAGGTCTCACTGTTGACTTGTCTCGAATAAAGATTTACCAAAAGCATTTCAAACGTCTTGATATAGCTATCATTAATTCACTAATTCACAAGCAAGTAGAAGCAGAGTTTTGAAGGAAATTGAAATGCAAGCTATAAAGAAATAGTACTTTTTGTAATATGATGTGAACTTCGCATAAGAAATTTTCATTTTCAGTTACTCACCTGTTCCTGCAAACGCAAATCTACTTTATATTTTATATGTCTCACATCTAAATTTGACATTGATTATCAATTGAATGTAACCATATATTATGGGCTTTGCCCGTGGTTTGGTGGCTGGGCTTTTCCTTAAGCCCAGCCTCGTATAAATAACAGTCATGTGACCTTACGAGATCACTGTGTTGAGATTATGAGCTATC
>MCFK01002174.1:0-34485 GCA_003610855.1 Erysiphe neolycopersici | reverse complement strand
ATAATTCGGCCTTCATGCAGAGTCTTCTATCATCGATCCTCACTCCAAAGGTATGAGCAAAACTACAACACGGCCTATCAAAGTAGAAAATTAAAAGAAATTCTTCGCAGCACAGTTTTACTTCCGTCAATCGATCATTGTTACAACAAGATGAAATGTTGGGCCCAAATTGTAACAACACCAACTGCAGATACTCCAGGCACTGCAATTCTTTTACATTTTGATAGTAAGAGATATTTAATTGGAAATATAGCGGAAGGTATCCAACGAGCATCTATACAACGCAAATTTGGGCTCATCAAAGTTAGTGACGTATTCTTAACAGGCACATTGGGATGGAGCAATTCTGGTGGTCTACTTGGTTTAATCCTTACCATAGCCGACATGAGAGCTGCATCCCTTGAAGAAAAAAAAGTCCTTAAGCAAGAAAATTCGGCCCCAAAAAAGCCATGCGAGCCAGTGAAAAATCCAAGCCTTACTCTACATGGAGGTCGTAATTTGACGCATCTACTCGCTACATCGAGAAGGTTTATCTTTCGAAAAGGAATGCCGATATCAACCAACGAATTTACTATTAAAAAAGAAAATAAAAATAGTGAATTGGAACCATCTTGGAGAGATGAAAATATTAAAGTATGGGCCATGGTAATTAAACCCGAAGAAGATGCTGCTATCACAAGAAAAAGAAGTCATGGCGAGTTCAGTGATGCGACTTCCACGGGAAGCTCTCAAATTTCATATAAAGAGGAAGAAAGTGAGTCTTATATGGCTCGAAAGTCTGTTGTCTCATCAATGTTTGATTCAAGCTGGCGACAGGATACGCTTGTCAAGAAGAAGTTATCTGATGTGAAACTTCCAGCAACAATTTTTAGACGGGGTGAAGATGGGAAGATACAAATTTACAAAGGGCCGACTGTTTCAGAAGATCTCTCTGTATCTAATCTTGAGGTTCTAGTACGGAACCCATGGCCTGGTGCATTGGTTGAGCGGTTACCACCAACAGCTCCATCAAAGTCGTCTATTTGCTACATTATTAAAAATTATAATCAGAGAGGTAAATTTAATCCTCAAAAAGCAAAGGAGCTTGGGGTAATGCCAGGGCCAGATTTTAGTCGGCTGACAAAAGGTGAAAGTGTCACTACTGCCGCAGGTAACATTGTAACTCCTGAAATGGTTCTAGGTCAGGGAAAAAATGGCAGTGGCTTCGCAGTATTAGAAATACCTCATGAGAGTTATATAGAGTCATTACTAACCCGGAAGGAATGGTCATCAGAAACGGTTATGCTCGGTGTAGGTGCAATCTTCTGGATTCTTGGACCAGGTGTAATCAGTGACCCAAGACTGAAAAAATTTATGAAGGAGCATGAAAAATTTCAGCATATTGTTTCTTCTGTAGATTGTTGTCCAAACTACCTAGCATTAGAATCTGCTGCTGCTGCTGCCATACGCCTAAATATCTTGGATTCGAAGCATTTTCCAGTTCCAGATTTTAATAATGTGGCTCAAAGACACAATTTTCAAGAATATGATTTCATTCAAGAGGCAAAAAGTGGTTTAATATTACAACTTGAGCCAATACTTGAAGTCCAAAATAAATCAATTGTTCCTATACTCAATACTAAAAAAGTGATTTTGGAATTCCCGGAAGAGGTTAAAAAACTAGCGGAAATAGCTTGTAGAGAGGTAGAAAATCCAGAATATGTCATGACCCTGGCGAAAAATCAAGCTGATATCCCATGCAGAGATGCAGAAGTGATAACCTTAGGAACTGGATCTTCTCTTCCATCAAAGTATCGAAACGTATCTGCGACAATGGTAATTGTTCCTGGGTTTGGTAATTATCTTTTTGATTGTGGTGAAAATACCCTTGGACAGTTGAGGCGAGTATTCGGTGCTGAGCTGCCGGATGTATTAAAAAACTTGAAGGCCATATGGATTAGCCATCTCCATGCTGATCATCACCTGGGGACAATAAGTGTTATCAAGGCATGGTTTGATGAAATCCAAAAATCAGATTTAACTAAAGAAAATAAATTAATTATTGCATCTGATTCCGGTATGATAAATTGGCTAAATGAGTACGCAGAGGTTGAAGATTATGGCTATAATCAAGTCGAGCTCATTGCTCTAAACGAACACATAGCTTATGAATACCATCTAGGTGAGGGGCAATCTTCTCGAGTCGGATTGAGTTCAATTCAAGCTTGTCGCGTTGAGCATTGTGCTGGCGCATTAGCTGTTGTCTTCAAATTTCCTAATGGTTTCAAAATTGCATACTCAGGAGATTGTAGACCCTCAGACAGATTTGTAGGAATTGGTCAAGGTGCTACACTACTTATTCATGAAGCTACTTTTGATGACGAGCTTCGAGACGATGCAATCGCAAAAAAGCATTCCACCACTTCTGAAGCCTTGGAAATAGGCAAGAGGATGAACGCTCGTCGAATTTTATTGACCCATTTTTCACAGCGTTATCAGAAAATTCCGATAATGAATGATAATAAAGGCAAAGATCAGGTAGCAATAGTTGCTTTTGATTACATGAGAATCAAAATCGAAGATTTCGCAAAAATGGAATCTTTTAAACCAGCTTTAAAAAAGCTTTATGAAGAAAAAGAGGACTAAATTAATATAGATAAAAGAAATATTATGCATCTTACCTAAATATAGTCGGTTGGGGGGGGGATTTTTTTGGAAAAAGGGGAGGCCAGAAAATTCAGAGCAAAAGCAATTTTTCGTCTTCAACATGAGACTTAGAGAGTGAACATACGGTTCACTTGATGGAAAGTGGTTGAATAAAACCACAGTCAAGCATCATTATAAGAAAAATGAAAAACCACCGAGGTTTTTAGTGTAAACACGATATCTATGTTACAGGAATTGAATTATTATAACACAACGTGACTATGGTGAGATTTTTTAACTAGAAGTTTTTACCATGAAAAGCAGGAGAATAGCATATTGTCCTCTTGCTACACTTTTTAATTCTGAGGATATATATGAAAAGAGGGATAAATTTTGTCTTTCACTGACCAAAAATATATGGAGTTTGTCATAAGCGTTGTACTTAAACCGGTAAGAGAAGTTACCCGGTGACTCTTGATATTAATGAAAATTTGAATTGTCTGTTTTTTAGTAGATTTTCCCTCTCCTATTTTAATTTTTCTTGCGCTTATCAATTGAATTATCCAAGTTTTAGCAAAATTTGTCCACAATTTCATTGTTATCTTTCATAGCTTCAAATTACTGTTTACAACGTCAACTTTCTGACTGATTTTCAGGAGTTTTTTTACATATGAAGATTTTCTCGGCGAATTACTCGATCAAGCTGCTTAAGGTCTACGTGAAATAACAGGATGACTTCTTGATTATTTATATACTAATGCACAGGGTATAATAAATATATCAAGCAAATCTCACTAACTATTTATTAGATGTCTTTTTCAAATCGACCGTCTTGAGCTCATACAAATGAACATAAATTAAATTTCAGCTTTTGAAGGGAAGATAAAAATGCCAAAAGTAAAAGGATCTATTGATATCTGCTGCATTTTATCCAGTTGACACTTTGTGAAGAGAAATAATTCCCAGCTCATGTTGTTGTTGCACCCAAAACTCACTTTCTTTGACTGTGTTGCGCTCTCTTGTGTGATTTAGGATTTTCTGTAATATGCAAAGAAGCCGAATTATCGATCCAGATATTTACTAGTCCCTGTTTAAATCCTAGATCTTCGAAAAAATCTCTGATCCAGATTCCGGATTGTGCTGTACGGCAGGAAGCTACAAATTTCGATTCCATCTCTGACAATAAATATAGCACCACGTTGTCGTTCGGAAATCCATTTAACTGCTCCTCCGGCAAGTATATAGACTCCTCAAGTCGGGCATCCTGAGCTTGTTTCGATCCCATTTCCTGCATCAGTAAAGGCCCGTAACTTCAATTTTTGCATTCCCCCCCCCCACCCCCCTACATCGGTTGTAAAGAATACCAGTATTTTTACTAGATTTTAGGTACTGAAATATTTTCTTAACCGCACTTCCAATGAATGGGTTTTGGAAGGTTTTTTACATTGAACTGTGCTAATGTGCTTAACCGCAAATGCCATGTCAGGGCACGTCGCAATCGCGACGTACATAAAGGATCCATCCGGTTGCCGATCGGTTAATGGTGACAGTTAACGTGATCCTCGTTATTTGCAGTAGCGTGTAGTAGTTTCAGGCTTGGCGACACAAGAACGTCAGAAATTTTTTTATCATTATCGAATCCAAATCGATGAATTGTTTTTTTCTGAATATATTGCTCTTAAGATAAATGAATCGAAAGGGTCTGTTTATCAACTTCAATTTTAATTCCTAGCATAAGTCATATCGTCTGACGTTTTTTTGCCAAATCATTTACCCCAAACGCCTATAATTTCAAAACTATGATCACTTCTTCGATAGTACAAACCGTGTTCTTTCGTAACTCTTTAAAATCCAACTTTGGAAAGGAATTCCTTAAACCACTGATTCTATTCTCGTCCTACTTGTTTTAGGCTATATTATAAAGATCGAAACCATACTGGGGTGTCGGTCGGTATCTAGCTATTAACATGTGTAGAGAAAATTTTGTAGATGATCTACTCCTAATATAACCATTACTAAGTTCAATGTGTACAATGTCTAGAGATTTCATTAGTCTTAGAGTTTTTTTTTTTTTTTGATATATTGTTAGATAATTGGCTTTATACGCATGTATAAAGCTCTGTGTTAAGTGACTAATCTATTATTGGGGATCTGGGGCAGATATCAGTGAATAATTTTGTGGAATATAACCACTTAGTAAGTAATCTTGCCCCTTCAAATGTGCCCAAGTAATATTGAGCAGCATTTCTTGAGTTCTTGTAAAGCCTTTTCTTGGGTAGTAGAGGTTTAGGGAGACTGTTACCTAACAGGTGTTTTGGAGATTTCAGGGCTTCACAACTCTATATACCTAGGTAATTAACGTGTTTAAAACGTTCATGGTATTACTCAAAGTCACCGTGCCCAGTTCGTGCAGCATAGATATGGGAGAGAAGAGGGCGAGAAAGTGATAGTTCGCGAGGGCAACGTTCAAATCTATCAATGCGAAGACCTTTTTAGGTCTGAGGAGCACGTTGTACCCAATACTCTTCGAGTTCAACTTATGTTTTCTCTTTTTTCCAGGCTATAGCACTCTTAAAAAAAGGGGGATGGGTGAAATATCATGTACAGGACTAGAGTCTAGTGCCTCTTTTGCTGCGATATCTACTTGTATATTGCCCAAGTAGTCTGAGTGACCAGGAATCAAGTATGTCTTAACTTTTCCGGGTAAGCTTTGAGGTAAGCGAATGTAAAGTGGCCACTTTGTAGCTAGCGCTGCAAAATTAATGAAAGTTGTTTATGAGGATTAATATGGGTTTTGGAGTAATAACCGAGCAACTTCTTGATTATTTAGTAGTATCCAAAGATCATTCAAAAATCATGCAGTTGGGAGTTTTAGAGCTGCCTCTGTTGAAACTAGTGTAGCGAAAATTTGTGCATCAAATATAGATAGAGAAGGGCTAAGTTGAATAGACTTCCTTAAGATAATTCGACTAGTATGATAGATAATTATGTCGGCCCCAACCTGAGAGTTGGGTGAAGAGTTAATATGACTGGCATCTGTGTAAGCTACGAGACTATGAAATGGAATGCCCGTTGTTTGAGGGAATGGATAGTGGGTTAAATCTTTTAATGCCAGCATTCTTTGTTTTTCTAGGGAGGGCAGATCAAGACATTTTCTATATCTGGGAGGCTGAGAGACCCCATCTAGCGAGGCGAGATAAGTTTCAATTGTATTTTCTAGCCCAAATGACTATTTTTGTTTTTAATAGGTGGTGAGGATCTAATCAGTGGGTTCGAAAGATTGCCTTTCTAGTTTTCTTATCTAGTCCAATTTCGTGAGAGAGTTTTCCAGCCTCTCTAAAGAGAGCAGGGGAGGGAGTACTACAATAGACTGGAAGTATAGCTCTAGCTCCAGCTAGGGTGACTTTGCGAATTACGTAGACGTGTCCTACTACACGGTTAATTTTGGTCGCCCTTGTACTGAATTTTTTTGAGAGCTGGTCACCAAGTCTCAGCTGCAAAATATACAATGGGTAGGACACAAATTAGGAATGCTTGGCGCATAAGAATTGGAGAGGCAACGTATTGCATTTGAAACTTTAATGGCTTTTCCAGTCTGTAGACGTGTGTGCCATTTAAAGGACAGAGATTAATCAAAGTACACCCCAAGCCATCTGGTGTAAGGGTGAGATCTATTTTCGGATATTGATATGCTTTTGTACGTAACATAGGGAATTGTGCTCAGGTCTTTATCATTGCGCCGTCGAGAGAAATGCATGAGTTCTGATTTTCCTGGGTCGAAAGTGATGCCTTCGGCTTTTCTCTAGTCTAAAGCCTCCCCAAGTGAGTTATAGAGGGAATAGCAATTATCTTTATCATGTAATGAATCATAAGCAGCCAGGATTACAACATCATCGGCATAACCGGATTTAATTAAAGGATTGCCTGATTTGAATAGAGGGGAGATATATAACATGAATAGAATCGGAGATAATGGGTAGCCTTGAGGTAGCCCGTATGAGATACTTTGAAGAGGTCCTGCTTCATCATCTAAGCGAATCATTACCGAACGGTTTGTAGCAAATGAGCTAACCTATCTAACTAAATTTTCGAGCCAGTCTTGTGTTGAAATTAGTTCATATAATTTGGTTGTAGGATCCTTGTCGTGCAAGGATTAACGCATTCAGTTTAGCGTATACCAAGACACTGAATCACTGTTAGTTATGTATTACCTTAACTATAAGAGCGCGGTGTTGCTCATATCAACCATTGAACTAACTTCCTACCCATTTATCTTTTCACTTAGATCTTTTCACTTAGATCTTTTCTTGCCTCCAAAATATCAATGTGAAACCATACAGTCTAACACCTGTTGCTACTTCCACTACCATAAATCTAGCATCTTGATCTCTCAAACGCCTGATAAGTTAGCCAGATAAAGCGGCATCAAATGCCCTTTTTAAATATAGCTTAAGCATACTCGCAACTTTTCCTTCATTTAGGGCGCGTTCTACATCGTGCGTGAGGCATTTAGTGGGATCAATGGATGATCTGCAAGGTAAGGCCCTGAACTGTTGACTAGCCAGCATTTGGTAGCGTATAGAGATCCATGCGAGCCGCTTAGCGAGAAGGCGCTCTAGCCTTTTTCCTAGAACTGATAGGGGCGTGATTGGTCTGTAGGTGCGGGGAGAGGATAAGTTGGGTTTATTAGGTTTCTATATCTTCGATAGAATGGCCAGTAGGGAACACTTGGTGAGGTGTTCAAATGAAAGGCAAGAGCTAAATAGAGATTGAACAAGGACTTTAATGTAGGGCCAGGAGTGCTTTATGATTGCAATAGAGATCCGCGCCTGGATCTGTATTCTCAGCATGTAATAGAGATTGAAAAGAAGATAAGACCTAGGGATCGTTGGGGAGTTCATGGGAATATCGCCGACTTCAGTCGAGCTAATAAGTAGATTACTAAGGAGTATTTCTCTTTTTTCCTCGGGGTTACTACTAGGAGGTCCTTCTGGATGTATAGGATCCCTTAGAGGGGGAAGAACAGTATGTCCCTCTTGTCTGATGCCATTTTACCACAGAAAATACATCTTTACTTGAGGTGACTTCCTCTATTTTGGCCTGTAGTAATTTTCTTCGACTTTCTATCTTCCTCGAAACTAACATTTTTTAGTATTTTTGCTTTGTTTTCATGCCGGGCTAATTTGCATGTATCGGTCCACCATGGGTCACCTCTATTTTACCCAAGGGAGTACCGGGCCGACCTATTAAACGCAGTATGAATAGCTTCCGTTATGTCATCTGCTAGTTTCTCTAGTGACACTGAAGTTATTGAAGAGGAAATTGGGGTGATTTTGCCGGTTTCCGAAACGAGAAGACATTAAAATAGAGTGAGATCCAGAGTTTTGAGCCTTATTTCCTGTAGAGATTCAGGGAATCTTATCCAGCCGATGGCAGTTAGAAATGATAGGTGGTATGATGTTGCATCAAGGTGTGTTGCAATACAACATTTTGATATATTCATTATTGGACCTAAACCTAGAGCTAAATCAAGAATATTTCCCCTGCTGTGCATAGCCTTGTCTGGGGGTGTGAGAACGGTGAAAAAGTTTTCGTCTGCCCATTTGACTAACTCATCGGAACCTGACGTTGGGCTATGAGACCACGAAGCTTGCCAGCGGTTGTGATGTAAATTAAAGTCTCTTTTCAGAAGAAAACCACTTTTAAAAAACAAATTAGAGGATATGTAGAGCGATTGTATGGCGCATCTTATATATAGAGGATATTTAGAGTTTCGCCTGTGGGTGATTGCAAGCATAATATTACTACATCTCTAGATTCTAGAAGAGGACTTGTTCCGTTTTGAGGCCTAGACCTTTGCGAACATATATGATGACCCAAGGTCTATTTATCACCCAATGAATATTAGGAGAGTAGGATTCGTACGATGGATATTTTTTTATCATTCTTCTAGAGCGATTATGATATATAAGAGGCTCTTGGACGAGGACTTAATTCAGAGAAAGTCGATGGGCTTGATTAAGAATAATTTTATGAAAATTTGCTCCACGACCAACGTCGAGGGAGAAGATTGTAAGTGGACTGTTATTTTTTATGGGATTTTGCTTATTTCTCATGAAAATATCATTTATCTATCGCTCTGTCATTTGTCTATTGCTAAAACTTCGAATGGATTCTTATGCTGTACTCGATCTTTTCAGGCTAAGGGGATTTCGAGTGTTGCGCGATCTTGGTTAACATTTTGTTGAATATTACTCGTATTACTAGAGGGGGTTGTTATAGTAACAATCATAGGAGTGGAGTTACGAGTCAGGGGTGATGAGGTAATATTGTTATTTTGATTTTCAGAGTTTTTGACCGAGGGTTTGAGGCAGCTGACCTTGGTTTGACACTTAAGTCGTTATTCTGTATTCATTTTCCGTATAGTTGAGATCTGTTCTTTAGTCTTTGAAGGTTATGTAGCCATTGGGCGAAGCTCGCAAGAGGGGCTATCTGACGGATGTGGGCCATGGCAGGGGATATTTCGAGATGGGAATTTATGATAGGCAAGAACGGTACAGAGATTTTTATGATTTGCCTTAATGTGCTATGAGGATCCGCATAGTCGGCATCGAGGAGTAGAGGAGTATACACAACTATTATGGCAAGGCCAGCAACGGATACATTGAGATACTGTAGTCCGACGAGGGAGGATCTGTGTCAAGCTCCGACATCCGAAAATTGATAGAGTTCGTGGATCTTGATTATGTCTTTCTGGTAGCCAAACAATCCATGTGGTTGAAGCGGTTTATAGTACCTCTTCATTATCTTTGGAAGGCATTACCGATACTGGGTTAGTACCGGCTGCAGAAGTTATCGCTTCAAAGGCTGAATCTTCGGTAAAGCGTGCTAGTTGGTGCTGAAGATTTTCATTTATAGTCCCGTAGCGTTGGGGGACGTTCGAAGCACGGTAGGAAGCCCAAGGAGAGGCCTTTTCAATGTAAACTTCCCCACATATTTCAGAAGCCAAGATTTTAGTTTCAAGAGCATTCATGTTGCCTTTAGAAGGACAGAGTGCGAACCCGGTCTTTATTGGAAGCAAATTTGCAAGCAAGTCCTTATCAGGACCGAGTTGAGACTTGATCAATGAAAGTAGCGCAAAGCCTGAGTAGTTTCGTAGTTCGTAGAGGGGTATCTTCCGATAGCTTGAGGAAAAGTCTATCGTCTGGGCTGATTTCCATCTTCTTATGATTGTTTGTTAATTTTTTCTTTTTAGATTCGGAAGGAACTTTTGTAGTAGTGTTAGAGCTTCTTGTAACACTAGCATAACTCTTTTTCAAGTTGGTAGTGTGCACATTGGCATTTTCAGCGGGCAGCTTCTTCTGTTGATTGTGTGCACTAGTTAGTTGGGTAGGATTCTCCCAAGTATATGCTTCAAGTACCAGTACATGGAGGCCACTTCCACGAATTCATCGCGAAAAATTTTGAGTGCACACGCTTATCTAACTAGCATGTGTGGGTTCGAGGCGCGGTGCAGGTCTCGAATGTTGGCAACAGGTCCAAACAGGATCTCTGCTTCTGTTGCTCTTTGCTCAGCTACCTCTTTTTAGATAAAAGGGCTTCTTTGAGTGGCCCTATTGTAGGGATCACCTCGTAGTAGAATAGTGGAGATTCGGCAAGATGGCCTGGGTCGTCCAGATTAAGAAACCTAGAGTTAAACGATTGTGCTGAAGCGGGCGGCCTATATGGTCGATCGGGGATTGGAAGGGAGCATAGGTATTGGCTGACGCAGGGTCATATAAAACGGAAGATGGGTCATTTGGACTCATGTTTGTGATTCAAAAATTAGATGCAGTCTTGACATCACGAATATATCCAAATATTTCTTAGTATATCATAGATTCTAGACACATTGGTAATTGAGGCTTAAACGACGGTGAGGGTGAAAAAGTTGGCCGGTTGGACTGGACTTTCGTATAGGGAGCGATATGCTACATACAGCGATTTTAAAATATGCATTACAATCCTAGATTAGGATAGAATAGAATGTAATAATCTTATTGCGCAGTCTACAATCAATTTTGATCGTTGCATAATTTAAGGGATAGCAAACAGTAGGAATCCTGTTTTAACTAAATGCTTAAATATATATCTAGGAGAAAATCATTCATGTGTTTTAAAATAGAGTATTTGAAGAGGTAAAATTTCATTTACGTAAGATACATCCTGATTGAATTACGCGTCGAGAAAATTTCTTCAAACATTCATTTTAATATAGGAGCCAATCAGGCAGAATATATATACTGTAGCTTCTTAAATAACAATATTAAGTTATAGAATAGAATAAGAAAGTACAAATAATTACTCCTGGGTGGTCTGTAGCTGTGCTGATATGACCTAATAAGAGATATGTCAATCAGGAAGAATTAATTGGGGCCAAAAACTGCCTGAGAGAGCACTAGAAAAAACCGAGGATTCAGCAATTATTTGGCACCATTTTCTATTGGCTTACGCCATAAGATTTAAGAAACTCTTGATCCACATAACTGAATCCATGTTAAAGAAAACACCCTCAGTAATCTAGCAAATCATGACGCACTATTACTACAGTGCTTTACCATGAGGTGCCTCATCAATACGCCTTTATCCATGAGGCATCACTAGTAAATCAGGTGCATCTTTAAACATACTTCTGTTTGATCAACCAGGTTTATTGGCTTGCCTTCAAGTCACTTTCGACATGGATTTTAAGATCTTCGATTTTTCCTATTTAGCTAGTGTGTCAGGGCATTATAGTAGTCGTGAATCTTTGATTTCTAGAATCCATAGAGACTTGGAATATATTAGAGAGCTTGAGTCAAGGACTAACACAATGATCGATCTAATATCCATGCTATTAATAAATCATTGTACCTCGTAATTCAGGATAATAGCACCTGGCGCTCTTAATTGGCAGAAATTTTTCATGCAAAATATCTTTTTATCGATGAATCCGAGTTTGTCGTGATGTTGATATTGTATTGGCAGACATAGCCATAGCAGCCATCGCTGCCTGTTGCTTTTGAAGACGAATCTTTGCAGCTTCAGAGCCATCATCAGGCGTAGGAACTTCCCTGAACCATTGATGCTGGAGGGCTTCTTTTGCAGTGATTCGTTTCTCTGGATCATAGACAAAGATCTTTTTCAGCAAGTCCAGAAAGTTCTTGCAAAATTTATTGTTGTCTGGTATTATATCCTATACATCATTAAGCTTTTAAAGAGAAAGTATTGAAGGGCTACTATTCTCACATCAAGTCTCTTCATAGCTTTTACGAACTTTCGGGATGCTCTCGTCGTTTCTGGTTGAGGATAATCTAGTTTTAATCTCTTGAAATATCTACATTCATTAGTTAATTAAATTCGACATAGGACATGAACTTACTTGGACGCCGCATTCCCACCATTTCCGCTATTTTTCCTTGCCATTGCATTGACCTGTTGAATTAACTTAACATCAAGTCTAGTAGCACACACATTCTCCATCATTGCTAAGTGCTCAAGATTATCGTGAGTCTGAAATAAGGCATCTCCTGTAAAAAATTCGACAAGAATACATCCGATGCTCCAAATATCACATGGAAAAGACCATCCAAGTCCGAGAATAATTTCAGGAGCCCGGTAGTGTCGAGTAGACACCACTGATGAATGGTATTCGTCTTGAAATGTTGCTGAGCCAAAATCAATGAGCCTGATCTCTGTATCTAATAAAACTCTTCTCTGAGGTGCCTGCCGATTGACGCCTGTGGAAGAGGAAGGAATTCTCCGGCTATAAGTAAATGCCTGGTAAGAACTATCACACAGAAGTATATTTTCTGGCTTTAAGTCGGTATGGATTAAATTTAAATCGTGAAGAACTGTATTTTACATTAGCAATAAGTATGCCAAAAGTAAGATTTACTACTAACAGGCGACACTGGTAAATAACTGTCTAGCGAAGCTCTGGATTTGGCTATTTGGAAAAGGAACAAACTGATTACTTTTCAAGAAATCAAAGACACTTTGACCTAGTAAATCCATAACTATACAAATATGTCCACGGTAGTCGAAACAGTCTCGGAGATGTATGCAACGATTTCGATTCTCACTATCATTCGCTTTCAATGTTGAGAGAACTCTTAGCTCTATTCGAGAGGCATCTCTGTATTTTTGTACAGAGCGGATAATCTTAATAGCAACAAGCTTGTTACGTCGACGATCTCGAGCCTCAACAACTTTACCAAATGTTCCCTGACCAAGTAACTTTGTAACTTGATCTATAATATTTGTTAGTTTCGGAAAAAAGATGGAAGGAAAGACTTACATCGATCAGTCAAATGTGCGTCGGGCACAACAATGTAATGACCGTCATTATCATCAACTTGACCAGTTTCATTGTGCGAATTCTAATTTTCTTGTAAGTAGCTTTTATTTTTAGGGAGTTCCATCACTCACATCTGGTACTTGTTTTACTTGAACATCAGGGGCTTTGATGGGTGGTCTTGGCGGTGGTTTGTAATTTATAAATGCATCACCATTTATCTCTATTTCCCTACGTTTTGCCTCGTTAGCAATTTGAAGTCGAGTTGCTGCTCTTCGCCGCTTTTGGCCATATGGATTATCTGAAATGTCATAATTATTCTGTACGTTTGAAGATAGAGACCCTAATGATGTTGCTGCTGTCACAAATGCCACTGAATTAGTTCTTGCTACTGATGCTGTGGAGCTTGGAGAGTCTTTATAGCCAGGAGTGTTTTTGTAGCCAGGAGTTTCAGTGGAAGGGCCTGCATGATAAACAGGATCAAAGACAGATCTAACATTATCACGTCGTCTCTTCTTCGCAGGATGCCCATTCTCTCTCTCTGTGACAATTGGTATGCTTTTGGATAAGAGAGATGAGGATGGCTCTGGTGTCGGAGAGTCATCTATTACGATTATTTCTTTCGGTAGACCATTTTTATAGAAAGTTTGCCAGTCGGGTTCTCGGGGTTCGCGTGATCGTGGTCTTTTTTTCGAGTTTGTCTTGATAGATGTAGCCACGGAAACAGACATTAGTGACGTTGATTTGGGAACTGATCTCAGTATATTTGCTCCACTCAAATCGATTAGTGAAGTATCCGTTGCTGAGCCTCCCGGCAATAAATGAATGTTACTCTTTGGAGTCGGAATATTGTAAGGTAGACCTAATCGACTGCTATTTTGAATGCTATTGCTTTGTTTTAGGCTGTTGATAGATGAGTCGTATATCTGATGGTATGGATATCTGTAATTCGGGTAGAAAGTCGAAGGAACACATGAACTCATGTCGAGTAAGAAGCTGGTTGGTTGTTGGTAAGGGATAAAGCACTAGGCCGAGTTCAGGTCATTTGGGTGGAGGATGGAGGGGGGGAAGATATTTTGAGAAACAAAGTCTTGGAACACACCAAGTGCAATACAATCTGCGACACGCCAATTGCTTTTAAAGTAGAAGCTAAATAATGTACTTGAAGTCACTTCAGCTGGATTCCTCCTACTCGCTTGATAGACCCAAGGATTCTCAGGATCAAATGGAAACCACCAGGTAACTATGAGGTTTCTCCGCCGTTGCTGGTGGATGCTCTAGTCGTGATTGCTTTAACTATGCTCGGATGTTACCCTTACAGAGCCGACTTGCTGGGCTTACAATCCATTCCGTCTAAATTTACAAAACCGCCTACAAATGGCCTAAACATTGGTGCATTTATTTATTGGTAGTGGTGGGGGGGGAGCATTCATTAATTAACTCCTTCTACCATGTTTTGCACAACTCTGTAACCTTTAAATTTTCAGGGAAGTTAGGCAGCCAAAACGCCGATCGTATTAGTTAATTCGTCAGAGCCCTTCCTAAGACAGAAAGAAAACAATCCTATGTTCTATCAAGTCTGTCTCTGAGAAAAAGAAGAGAGTTATATTAGAAAACATAAAAGATCCCTCTCGCTGTGGGCAAAGAATACAAGCGTACAAAAGCAGCAGATTCGGTGACCTTCATCTGCTCTCGTGAATCTCGCAAAGAAAGTCCCATGCTACCAGAGACCAAACATTCTCGCGCACCCCATTAGTCTCATCATTTACATATTCCCTGTCTCATTCATGCAACCGCCACAATTGTGTGCCCTCGAACAATTTTTGCTTCCCGTTCTCAGCTAAGAGCGAAGAAAAAATATAAACAAACCACTTGAGACAGCTCGTAATTACAATGTAATAATGTTCCGAAGGATTTATGACTGTGGAGTTCTGTTAGCTGCTTTGTCATATTTAGCCTGCAAGATTGACGAGTTGATGATGCGAATAGGAATTTAAGTAAGTTACTTCGTCAAGGCGTTCGGTCGGTCGGTAATCATGTGCTTCCATCCAATCGAATCGCGGCAATGCTTACTCAGCATTTTATCCTACATTATTCGGACGTTCTCGACTGATACCAATATAAGCGCCATCTCAAATTGGTCTGTTTCACGCCGTAGAGATACCATTTGTTAAATTATCCTAATCGAGAATTCATGGGAAAATTTACTTACATAAGCCGCCTAAAATATACACAATCCCCATCCAAACGCGTGATACATCAGATGTATGGATAGTAGCGCTTTCTCCCTGACTCAAGGGGCAGGAAGCGGAGATAAAGCACCATGAGAAAGCCTATGGTTCAAAATAAAACATACTACGAAAATGGTTCCTGTTTTTTTTGGTTAAGCTAAAATTACTGATAGAGCAACATAGGTCTCTGCGTATAACTAACGTATAAAACCAACTGACCAAATACGTGAAGAGAACACTTCTCTTTGGGGGGCAAATGGCGCGTATCGGATGCGTAAAGGAGAGATTTGCGCGTTTGAGCCTTTGAAGTGGGACGATGAAATCTTTATTTTGTGATCATACCTATATTGGTGTTCGAAGAATTTTAAGGGTAGACTTACAGGACGATGAAAATCGGATTCTCTTACTGCCGACGTAAATGTAAATGCGGAGACGCCTTCTTACCTGGCTGGCTATTTTCTAACGAGAAAGAGCATTCTTATAAACCGACATGTGAAGCCATTGAATCGAATTGATAGCCTATTTTTCTTCCTATCCTCTATTTTTTGAACAAAATTAACACATAATTCAAAAGCCGTAGCATAAATCTAGGTGACGGATGGCGTTGCATATAGTGCAGGCTAACCTACCAGGTAGAGTTTGGGTTCCTAAAGTCTGAAACATAAATGTCATACCCAGCAACTATAATTGATTGATTCTCATGTTATCCGCAAAAGCCGAATTAATCTGATCAAGTTAAGCTTACTAGCTGCTTACGCGTTTTCCCCCTCGATCTTAAACGCGTAACTGAGGCAAGTTGTAAGAGATATGTTAATATAATTCTTACTTACTTGCGAAGCTTATTGCGAAAGTTATCAAGATACTAGGGGTTGCCAGAATTGAAAACTGATTTTGACACCTTTTTGATATTTTTCTCTTGCCATTCTAATCAAGGAATAATGAATCGCCATAGCCTTAGGACTTAACTTATTTTAGAAACTACTTCTAATTATAACGACACACCACAATTGAACAAACAGTTTTTAGGTAAGGTATAGTCATTACTCGTTCTCACATTTAATTAAAAGCCCAAGCAGTAAGTTTAAAAATTTTACTGAATATTGGGTGGACGCTTAGTTGGTGATTTGATTAGTGACTAGTGAAGCGTGGCAATTTTCTCCGTTGAATATATGCAGTATCTAACTCTAACTGGAAATAGATATCTAAAAACAACGAACACATGGATTTTGGTGATTCTTAATATAATATCAAAATCACGCATAGGCCACCAACAAATAGTGCGCTCGAAAACTCAATATTCATTGGATTATTTACACTTTCTCAGTCGGTATTTAACTCGACTCTGAGAACGAATATCAACTTTATTGTTCACACACTTGTTCAACATTGGTGGATCGTTTTAATTTGACTACGTTTCTAAAACAAAATTAGTCCTAAAACTAGGGCGATATACAAAGATCTTATTTCGTACATACATAGTGCTGAACGAGCTCCCGAAATATTGACGGCAATGCAAAGAAAACTGTTAGACCCAAATAACTCAAATTTGTCTTATGGTTCTTTATTACATACTCTCCACAGGGCCATCGACCTTTTTTACACTTCGTTACGTTGAGGATCCATTCTTCATAAGTCATGCAATTCGATAACTCTACCTCATATACTACCAGAATGTTAAAGAACATAGGTGCAAATCACGGGATTACTCTCATTAAACCCCTCTCAGACAGTTTGTTTTATTTTTTTTATTCAATATGAGATCTAGTCTCGCTGGGATACGCCACATTACATCCTTAGCTCGCAGTATTTCTACCCTCCCTATTGCTTCTACTTTGTTTACTCATTCATTTTTATTACCTGGTTTAGCGCTTCCTATTTCTCGCCTTAGCCTTACGGCTACTTGGCATACGGATATGGTAGAAGCGCATTGCCTGCTGCTAATCTATCCTCCCACACTCACTTAACGCATAGCACCTTTTGAAAAGAGAATTATCTTACATATGACTTAATTCTCAAACCAAAGTAAGCGACTAGCAGTTGCAAGAACCTTCATAAGAAATACAACGAATTTAACCGCTTATATACAACCTCTATCTCTGACATTCATACTCTAGTTTCTTGCGGCTCAGAGTTCCACACTATATATAGTATTCTTTTTTTCTACTTCAGCTCTTTTTCAATTTATTACCAACTGATATTATGTACGACCCAGCTTAATGTATCTACGTTGCTACTCCAACATTAAACTTTTTGGATCCAATTTTATTTTCCTATGATAATTTTACATTCATGGTTTTTATTATGCAGCTCAACATCGAAATAAATGATCATACATTGTGATAGCATTGAATATTTCATCTCGGCATTCCCAAGAGGATTTTGAAAAATTCTATATCACAATTCAATGAAATGTAAGCAGGATTGATCGAATCGTTCCACACTATCAGAAAAAAACTTAAGTTACTGTCACCAATACAGTTAAATCTAGTCACAAAGATGAGTTCTTGGACCCAATTTCTTCACGAGGGTAAACTCAAATAGATATCAAGCTTGTGAATCTAAAGAAATCGGATCCATAAGCATATCATTATGGCTAGGTTCATTCATCCCTGTAATATTCACGATTGTGAAGTAACTACTTACTAGCTTGTCATTTAACTAGAAAGGAACTCGTAACCAAATCACACAAAAACGAATAATCAACTTCAATAATTCATCTAATATTTAAAGGGAATTAAGGTCCCTTAACGACGGGATTGAAATGCGACGACATTAATTCCGAATATAACGACCTTAATTGATTAATATCTCTCTTAAGATCGCTATTGCTACTTAATGAGTCATGTAGTCGTGTGTTGCAACTATCTTCATGCGCAATTTACCCAATGCTGTACAATCGAATTGTATTAGTTTGCAAAACATCATAAAGTAGCCCTTATCAACCCAACGTGATTGTATTCGCTTCCATCATGAAATGGTACTTAATCTAGTCGCCACCCGATATAATTAAATTGTAAAGAATATCCGTCTCTCTTCATCTGTCTATTCACTAAGATTATTATTTCCCTTGTTGCCTTGCCATTATCCGCAGAGTCTCCACTCTTCTCCTATGTCAGTGCCACTACCTCTAGAGGTTGAATTTAATCCAAAAGGTGAATCACAGTACTCATGTGCATTCAATATCAAAAAATATCAAAAAATAATGACCTACGAATTAAAATAATCTACAACTGTGGTCGTGCTGAAATAGCATCCATTAAGCATTTACAAAGCAGCTCACAGAATTTTAAGCGCCGAACAGCAACCGGAGAGACAAGTTATTGGCTATTAGTCATAGCTATTGAACGTGTAATTACACATTTGGAACTACAACTCAAGACTTTATACGGGCAATACGGTGTTTTCAAAAGCTTGGAATTGAACCTTCAGTTGTACTTTAAGACGATGACTAAGCTCAAAAAAAATGCAGCAAAGGGCGTATTCTCACATACGCCTACACTGTACTACATTCAGTTTGTCAACAAGTGAGTTCTCGCAAATTGCGAGAGTATGATCAAACATAAGAGCTGACCAAAATTTGAAATTGCTTGGCGTAAAGTCATCTAAGCCGGTATGATCGAGCAATTTGAACAGCACTTATTTGATTTTCGGGTTCGATTCAATTCCTAAACCTCATTGGTGCGTCACATCTCTTGAAAAAGAAATTGGTGAAGCCTGGCTAATAAGAGTATCTACCTTATGTCTGGACAAACCAACTAAGAGCTATATCATGGCCGCTTTGCAGCTGTTACTTGACATGAATTAACGTATGTACCGCAGCATATCGATTCTGTTTTATTACCCTTGCACTTTGTACATGAAGCTTCACGTGTGTTATGAGACTTCCTTATGCACATATATGGAAATGAAGAGGACTTCAGAATTGCTCGAGCACTGTTATTTGGAGTGTGATAGCACTTTGCAGCCTCTTCTTGACCTGCTATGGGCTAGTAAGTAGGCACCACGAATCTAAGGGTATTCCATACGACTCATATCCTTTCGACGGGCGAGGATGAGCCTACAAGCCAATAGCTCAAGATGCCATAGATAAGAACATGGTAGGAACACAGAAGAAGTAGCTGTAACTACCTGCTGAAGCAACAGACACCTCTGACAGCCTTTAATCGGATTTAGAAATGAGCTGCAGCTCTAGAAGGTATTTTATGGGATTCTAAAACTTACGCTCTACAGAAATATGGCTCCAGTATAATTTTTTCGAATAGCTGATTATTAAATTGGTGTAATTTTCAAATACAGATATTTTTACAGTGCAAGTAATTAACATATGTGAAACTTGCAGTGGGGGCATGCTTCATGTTTTATTGTTAACTAATACTATCTACTGCGCTGCGGCTCAGTCATGCCAAAGAAGAGAAATGGTCATTCAAAGATCCTTAGATTAAAGGCTGTCGATCAAATTGAAAGGTTCGTTATTGAATCCCATGAAAATCATAGGATAAGTTATCTAGAACTTGCAATCGGTCCATTTGAACTCTTGGGTGTCAGCGAGCGCGTCATCAAAAGCGAAGGGTTACAAGCATAACCATGCTCACACCAACAAGCCACCAGTCTGTCAACAAACTAAAGGGAAGCGCAAAGAATGGGCTTCAGCTCATCTTCATAGAACCTTAGAAGACTGGAAATCGATTATGTGGATGGACGAGACTTGAGCCAAATCGATGGACGACACACTAGAGATTGGATAACAAGAACAGTCAGTATAACGCTTTTTTTTTGGGGGGGGGGGGAACTTTCTCTATTTAATATGTTGATATAGATAAACCAGAGATTCAACATTCCGTGTGTCTGTGATAGGACAAGAAAAAAAAAAAGGAATTGACGTATGTTTCAGGGACTCGCCGCTAGATTAGGGTACAGTAATTTTCACAACATACCACTGAGGATTCTGTTAAACCAGATCCCAATATTAGTAATGAATACCTATGTCCAAAATTAGGTAATCGCAATTACCGTCAAGTCAAGCAAGGATAGTAATTAGAATTAAGACATATAGAAATAGGGGTAGCGACGAAAATATATATCATTGAGAGAGGTTAAAAGAGGACAATTACATACGGTCTTAGATTTTACTGTATTGAAATATAGTTAAAATCCATAGACACCTTGTAACTAAGTTATTTATATTAATATTTATAATTACAAGTAAAATTACAATTTACTATTATTTACTATATGCTTAGTACCTTAGAACCTCACCACCATGGATTAAAAAATGCAGACGTTGATTGTACTATTTCCTGCGGTCTAGAATAAAAAAAATCAACTGAATACCTTTTCTACAGCTGGAAACTTCGTCAGAAAAGACCACCTCAGACCTACAAACTCTTCTATTCGTGAAGAGGATATCAAGTGGATTCTAGGGCACGAGCCTTTCAAGAATGGTTTATGGAAATTAGCCCGTAAGAATAGGATTATTAGAAAAAACCTTTTGAGACTTACATAACTGCTAAAAGATAAGCAGAATGTATTTACAATTGACCATTTAGACACGAGTTGACATATCTAGAAGCCTTAGCAGGATGCACAGGCACGCCCAATGCTTCTCGGGAGGCACGAGGCCGGGCTTCACCCGTGAGCTTACTTGGCATTAAATGTAAAATAAATAAATAAATAATATGTTTTAAGGATCCTTTGCAGGGTTAGAGAAAAGCCCTAGTTTGTTTTGGGAAAAGAAGTAGAATTCAATCGATTCCGAAAAGTGCAGTGGTAAAATTATACCTCTAATATACAGGAAAGTCCATTAAGAACAAAAAATCTGTTCATATCCCGGGAAAATGGAAAAATATGTTCGTTCCAACGTAATTTTGTCACCGTTCTGCTTTGTTGTGGCAAGTAGTCTACTGTAATCTCTTGAAGCTAAACAATTAGCTAATATTTTGCATTGAAAATTATTGTATTTTGTTGGTTCAAAGTCTCTATGAAAATTGTTAATATAGATAATTAAATGGGGTGGAGATACCAAAGCTCATGTAAGCTTTGAGATGGATCTAGATCACTTTTCAAGGATGATGACCATCTTACTTTAGAGAAGTGAAAGGAGTTGTCCAAAATAAGTCTTAGATCATTAGCGAACTTTAGATTTTCTAATCAATAATGTCATGATAGATAGGGCAAAGAAGGATATAAGTCACCATAGCGAAAGGTAATCAATATAGACTTGAGAGTTAAATCAAACCTCTGACCAATAAAATCAACAGTTTTCCGTAAAAAGATTAAAATCCAATAGATTATGTTAAGTTGACTCTATTAAAGTAAAAATTATTTCATTTTGGACTCCAATCTGGCTTTGTTGATATAGGTATTATCGGAGGAATGGATTTTATGGATAATCGAGAGCCTAAAGGATTAGTCTGTGATGGGGGTGGTGGTGGTGGCGGCGGTCTTTTCTTAAGAATTGTATCTTTGAGTGAGTCTTGGATTCGATTGTTCACAGATTTCTCATTTTTTGTTGATGAGGAATTTCGAGGTAATTCTAATTTCTGTGATATCCCATATTCGTTTTTAAATTTATTTGCCAAATGCCATCCTGACTCTACTTGATCTCCATGACGTTTTCGAATGTTGTTTGCCGTAGAGGCTGCTCCTTTGGCTTCAGAAAATGAAACTGACGAAGGGTCACTCCGTAAAGATGAAATTGTCTTTAAAGCTGCCTTCTTTTGTGAAAAGGATGTGCTTGGAATATCAGTAGAAGCTGTAGCATGTATTGGAGAAAATGTTCTAGAATAACAGTTAAATTCTTCATGAGAAGTTGATTTAGATGTGTTTACTTACTCTGAAGCTCGATTAAATTCACTTCTAGAGTCATTACTAGCTCTATTAATATTTGAATTACTCATTTTTGTTATTCTTTCTTCTAAACTGGTTTGGAGTTTGCTGGGAAGTGGCGGTACTGAGGTTGATTTTTCTCTTGGAGGCAATCTTGGTGGGAGATTAGGCTTCACTGCCATATTTCTGGGTACTTCCTGAGCTTCATTGTTTGGTCTGTTAGATGGACGCTGTGGCGTCGGTGGGGGAAGTAGCGTTCTCACTCGTTGCTCGGCATTGTTCGACCCCGATTTATCTGCTGTATAGTTCTCCTCACTAAAAAAACCATCTCTCAAGGTCTTCTGATGACTATCGATAAGTTTTCTAGGTGGAGGTCCGAATGTAGCAGGATCCCTAAGACTTGGTAGTGGGCGGGGGACATGATGATGAGTTATGTTTTGATCTTTGCCTTTGCCTATCCATCCAGCAACCTGATTCAGCCCTTTGAAATCATCTCTCCATCTATCTTTGATTGACGCTCCGCCCTCAGTAACTGGACGCAATTTATTTTTTGTAAAATCTTTTAGGCCAGACATTTTGTCTATATCATTTAGAACATTTATTTGCCTTTATATTTTATGGTGGAGTGAATCATAATTAATCTGAATAGGTGTGTGCCTATCTAATTGAGTATTGAATTTAGAATGCTAGGCATTGACTTACAGGCCTCTTCATTATTGATTAAAATGATCTAGCAGGTTACAGATTTTCCAATGCAGAATTTACTTCTTGATGATTAAGCATGTTATATGGATTAGGGAAATTCTTAAAGTTCCAGCAGGGAATGATTTGCTCGTAATCAGTCATCTTCGTATTTTAAACAGAGAGTCGATCCTGGAATTCGGGGCTAAAATTTTGGGAATATAAGGTCAAAATAAGTGAGGGCTTTCATAAATGCGTCTACATTGTAGCAGTTTGAAACGTGGAAACCATTAAATTTATAATTCGAACTCTTTGAGCCTGAATTCCTGTAAATTAGGAATGATTTGTTTTGACTAGCTTAACAAACAAAGTATAATGTTATTTTATACTATTAATGTGAACCTTCATTTATTCATTAATACCGGCACATAAGTATGATAATCCAGAAATGTATTTGTGGAGGTGGCTACTGTTCAATTCTAGATGATTCAATCTCAAAAGTTGTAATATGGATGGGTTATTTTAGTTGATATCAACTAAGTAAAAGAACATCATTCAATTGTCTATTTAATTATTTTGCTGTCTCAATAAAGTGCGTGACAGTTCATAGTCTAGTTTTGTAGCGGGGTACGATTGTAAATATTAGTTATACTGAATCACGACCCTTCGTCTGTATAAAGTCTGAAATGCTATCTTACGAGTACGCTTTCGGCGACTATGTGAGCTTAAAATTTAAACCGTAATTTTCTGGTCTCCCTAATAGCTCATACTTTCTGTTCGGATAAGCCATGTTTCCAAACAGTAACGTACGGGGTTATCCCATCGTCACGATAGTTTAATAGAACAGCCCTAAAAATATCAGTCAAGTGTCTAGCAAGGGCAGATTCGATCCTACATTCCATCAACATTCATACTTTCACCCACATAGAATTCATAGTCTTTGAAATTACTTGCTATTTTCTTAGCAAAAGCTGATGCTTTTTTTTCAAAATCTGCTATTGTCGCCTCATCTGCACCATTAGTCATCATTTTAGCCTTGACGTTCTTCATGTACGCTGTTAATTTTTAGTAACATATATCTTAAAGATTAATAGCTTCGAACTCTTAAGATATGCGAAGTAGGATTTTTTGTCGAATGTAGTTTTCTGTAAACGAAAGCTATGAATAACGTTATTTACAGTGATAGCTTCATCATTTAGATCTTCGGATGGTTCTTCCGCTGATGCATTCGCTCCAATATCTGAGATTTATGTTAATGAATGCCTAGTCACATAATTTAAAGCTTCATTTACCAACTTGGGCGCCTAGTTGCTGGGTGACCATTTTACAGTCACATTCATACACAACTCCATCGACTTCTTTCATAGGAAATGAGTCAGAGAGGATCTCATCACCACTGAGAATATCCTAAGCTGCATTGTCAACTTCAACTGTCTAGAACGTAGCCTCAAGAGAGGTTTGATGTTGAAAATAAAATGCTGATACTTACATTGTAGACTATCATTTTTAAATTTTTGTATGTTTTGAGAACTTTTCGTAGATAAAAAATGCAATTTCTCAAGGTATGTATTGTAGGACAATTAATTTAATTTATATAAATTGTCATCACAAAGGTGGCCCCCCCCAAACCCCACTTTAATTAGACGACTTATTTTAACAAATTAAAGTCAATGTTCCCATGAAGAACAACTAGCAAAACTCGACCTCTAATCGTCAGAATACGCACAGAACCAAATTATATATTATAAGTATGAAAATTTAAGAACTTCGCCAACTTTAATTAAAATGAATTTCTGCTATTTTGCTCCACTCTACACTCACCACCATAGTAGCATTGTAGATGTAATAAAAACCCGCTAAGTATGTGATAAAAATTGGTTAGTGGTTAGGTGACTTGAAATAACCAACGGAATAGAATCTCCTCAGATTCTGAAATAAACTTGAATGACGAATGTATCAGATTCGATATGTCGAGCTTGCATTCTAAGGAAAAAACATGTAGCTAATTTACAAAACTAAATGATTGTACTCAGTGCATCTAAGTTTGTTACAGCCTATCTACAGCCTAATAATTTGATTTAAATCTGTCTTATTTTATGAATCGAAATTTAACGTCACTTCGTTACCAACTCCTAGAATTTCCCACATCATCTTAAAGACGTTCAAGTTAGCGCGAGGAGCGAACTAAAGCAGGCATTTTTTACAAAGATAATGATGTAAAAATCTTTTGTACTTTTCCCTCTTCTATAATATAGAAAACCAAATTTTCGAAAACTTTATTCAATATTGTTATAATTGAAGAGTAGTTTTAGAATAGAAATAAACTTGAAATTTTTGTTACAGCTAGCTGGTTAGTAGTTTCCGTGACAAGTCTTATATTTAATCCAAATAGCCACAGCGACTAGAATGAAAATAAATTCATAAATTCATAAAATTCAGGTGAAGCTATTTATCGACGGTTGACCGACTTAGAATTTCTCACGAGAGCTTGCCCTCAGCTTTGGCTTCTTCATATAAAATGTTAGATTATATAAGCTTTAATAGGTATCATTAACTTACCTTTGACCTGTTCAAAAACCTTGAGCATCTTCCGGCGTGCCCCAAGTGCATTTACACCTCGCTCCTCAAGAGCTTGATCATTTAGCTCAATTAGTTCAGTCCACTTCATGTCCTTTAAATTTTCAGTATATTTATGAAGTCTGAGACTTCTTAACCAGCTAGGAATATCTTGCAAAAGATCAGGATCGGTTGGATCTTCTGGTGGCTTAGAACTTCCTCTTTTTCCCCGTGGTGAACGTCCTCTGACCAAATCATTTTGATCAGGAATATAATTTTCATGAGCTCCCATTCCATATTGACCAACAGACAAGTTCATATTTCCCATCCCATTGCTCACTCCATTCGTAATTACTGGTGATGTTCCATGATAGGCAGATAAATATCCATTATGTTGTGGAGATGCGAGTCCAAGATGCCCAAATCCATTACTTCCTTGAAGGGCTATTCCTGGTGAGCTTGGTCGGGATCGTCGACCGTTAAATTGAGGATTTTGAGACGCCTGGACACCCAAAACTTGCTCTCTGATTAGAACTCGACCATTCTCATTGAACATCATGACATTTGCACCAGGCATGTTGTTTGGAAGATTAGACCTAACAGGTCCTTGACCATTTCCATCATTTGACTTTGCCCGGCGATACTTTCTTACATCATCCAAGGCGAATCGGTTATTGACTGTTGAGAGAGCCGCTAATTTCATAGCCGTGGCGTTTGCAACCATGTCTGCTTGTGATAACCCATTTGTATTACTAAATGAAGAAACCATGGGAGTGTTAACCATTGATGCCCAGTTGCCATTACTGTTATATGGTGATAACATTGGCATATCTCCATTCTTAATATCCGGAGCATTTAACGTTGTACTTTGAAGATTTGTATTGCCAGTGATTTGGGTTACAGGTGAACGTAAACCAGCTGAGAGAGGTGCTTGCATGAAATGATGCATAGACGGTTGTCCAGATGACGATTTTGGTCTTGATACCGATTGTTCATTTGTTCGAGGTCCCCATGGAGAAGATGGATGCGCATTATTTTTATCCATGGAATCAATGGGGCCAGAAATAGTAGGTGTCATTAACGAGGTACGAGAATCAAATGTAGCGCTGTGGCGATTGGATGAAGGAGGGTTTCCTGTTTGTTGTGTAAATTTGGCCTTTTCGGTAGCGATTGCTGCTGCTGCATCAGGAAACATTGCATTGATGGTTGAAGGATCTAGACCGAAGTGGCGTTTCGTAGAAGGTGTAGGTGGCTGCCGTGATAAGGAATTCTTTGAACCATCTACATTAAGTTTGCTCATAGAGTCATTGAGACGATTTGCCATAGGATCTAAGAACAGTCAACTACTGGAAAACTGGATTTGATGAAATATACCTCTGTCAAAATTTGCCGGTGATAGAACACCTGACATAGGATGATTTTTGCCCATTTGCTGAAGTACTTGAATAAAGAACCGAGTTTGTATCTGTGTCGTTTGTTGTAAAAGAGCGTATAAAGCAGCCGTACGCTCTGCTTCTGTTAGTACTCTGAACCATTGCTCAATCGCGCTCAATTCATCTTTAAAATCCTGATCGAGGGTGGCTGCTGCCATTTCTTCAAGAGTTGTCTCATATTGATCAATATCAGCTATCCATTGCTGAGCAATTTTGTCTGAGGCATCGATCTCCGATCCTACTTGATTCTGATTTGTTTGAGTGCCATAGAAGTCTGAGGATGGACGAATCCGAGTCGTAGAGGGAGACAAAGGGAAAGCCGCCATATCTGCAGATGCTCGAAGATGGTGTCCAGAGCCTATGGTTCTAGAGGACGGTGGTCGAAGAGAAGATGTGCTATTCGACTCAGCTGGTGTACTATTCCGGCTTCCAACCGTAGATAATTTGAGCATGGTAGCTGTGATGCTCGAATATAAAAGATAATCTGGACTTGAAACTCTTCAATTAGGGACTAATAATAGGAGACGACCAAATTCGTCAAAGCACCTCAGAAATGTATGTTTACCTTGGTTGATCTAGGGTCCGTGAATCATACGTGTTTCGTAAAATCTTTTTATAATGCACCAATTTATCCAGCCCAACAGCGAGTAGTTATTATGTTACGAGGTGAGCCGTTATTAATCAAACTTATGAATTCAACAAGTCTCGAACTATTTTGAAGGATGTTTTATGAGCTTTCCGAAGCAGTACCTGCTGCCATGAAGTAACTATTCATAGAGGAGCTCGAGTCAGTGACTTTTTTCAGAAGACTTACTCTAATAGAGTTAATTTAATAACCGATGGAAGAAAAGAATAACTTGCATCAGAAGGGAATCATGAGTCGCCCAGCGTTGGGAGTGTATGAAAACTAGCCACGGATAAGTTCAATTATATGCCCAACTAACTGTGGGGGACCGAGCGAAGTATGACCATAGCTCTTTTAGCAAAGTTTGTCAGCATCAGGCTGTGAAAAATACATGTAACTGTCCCTTGCTAGTGTCTGTCATCGCAAGATCCGAGAAATAAAAAATTGTGTCGACATTAATATCATAAATATGCGTAAAATTACTGTATGTAAGTACCAAACAAAATAGCTAGAAATATCACCTTAATAATCCATGTTTAGTTAAGTAAAACTAATATAATTTGCTATCTAAGCTAGTTTAAGGATATGTGACCCATTCTTCATACATCTTATTCTCATAGAAAAAATGCGAAAAAATGTTTGGTAATGATGGGTCTTATTTAATTTTGGCACGAAGATAAAAACCTTCAGCTTGGGGGTATTGGAGAAAGCCCGTCAAGCTGTACACACAATGCCTATTAACATTTATATGTAACTTATATTAAAAGATAAATGTTCACATGTTTCTTGGTATACGCTGCGACATTTATCTTGCATCCAATTATGCTTGCCTACATTTTTAAGACTGCTTTCATGTTTTGATTAAATTGGTGAAATATTGTAAATTTGAAAAGATATTTCTAATTTGTTTATGCGCTATCTCTTTTGCCTTCTTTAAATTCTTTCTGTAAACGGTTAGTTAAAATTTGGATAAATCATATTAGCTGAACGTACCAATGCTTTCATTGTTCCATGCAAAGCGTGTCGATGGTTCCTCCTAAATTTTGGATCTGTGCCTTTCAATGACGGATATCTTGACGTCTTGGGCCTCTTAATTCTGTCATACAGTAAATATTTGAAGTGCCATTGAAATATTTACACTAACCCATTTCGATGTGCTTTCTTACTCTATTTTCATAATAATCAATATTTGAGTTAATGTATCTGAGTTCCAAAGGCTGAAGATTAAAGACGTACCTGATTATGCTGACTGCTGTTTTTACTTTCTTATGATTTAATTAGCAAAGTTTGTGGGAGAAGCTGATCTTGTTGAATTTGTGGTAAAGCTTATTCTCAAGAATAACTACTCACTCGCCATTTTGATGTGCGCTTTTGTAAGCTTTGATCGTTTATGGGAAAATTGTGTAGATGAGAAATCTTCCAAATAATGTGCGGATTATTCGCTACGAGTGAAAATAAATGATCAATAATCCTAGACAATGTCGCAGCCGCTAGAGGGGCTTTGGATTAATGGTTTATCCGAGACTCCGATCTTCTACTAACCGAGATTTTTGTTGTCTTCTCGTCTACATACTGTAAAGCTGTAAGAACTTGCAACTCAGGCATCATGTCTGTTTTGTCAAAAAACTAAGCACAATACAAATAACATATGAACCTTATAATTAGAAAATAATCTGGAAAATAATTTACATTCATTCAGTCTATCTCAATAATATGCTTCATTTAAAATAGGTGATAAAGCAGCTACAAGTAAGACAATTGGACCCGTGATAATAAAATTGTGTTGACATTATACTACAGTTGGCGCCACCCAATCGCATGATCTATTTCTTTTCCAAGACCTATCAAAACACAACCCATCATTTATAGACCAAGAAGATAATCTTAATATCACAAAACCTGTGCTTCAGTTGATTAACAATTGGATTTCTAATTCCTAATTAGTGTGGAGGTATATATAATTTGAGTTAACTTTGTCTCAATTATTAGATATAGATTTATATAAATTAGTCAACTAAAATACATCTATTATTGTTGATCCAATCTCTAATATTCATTTATAAGGTACTTATATTTATAAGAATCATACACTGCTGAATCTTTGTTAATAGTGCCAAACGAACTCATTTCATGTGTTTTTTTCCGTAATATCATTTGCAAGAATTTTTCGATTTCTTTGACGAAAGAAGTGTCCTGGTGATGGGGCATTTGTTAAATCCACATCTAATGATTCAGTAATGAGATCTTGCTTACCAAATGCCCAGCAAATAACTTTCGTCTTATTGTTTGTGTCTGAGGTTACCAAAATTCCTCTATCGATATTTGTTGTCACATTTTTATTTGGTTCATCAGGGAGGTTAACAATTGTATTTGATAAAATTTGCACGTTTGGGGATTCGGAGATTGTAACCTTGTTGTAGCTAGAGTAAGATTCATGTTATTCTAACATTATAGGCAGTTTTTGATCATTTTCTTTATTATTTATTATTCTTAAGAGTTCTGATATGTTTATCTGCGAAGTTACTTCTGAAGACTGCGAGGTGCCGTCTCTGCTACTGGTGCTAATACTTGAGTTGGCACGCAATTTCCCACCATTCCGAAGTCAAGTTTTGCGCTGTGGCATGGGTCTGGCGCTTAATTTTGGCCAGTGTCAGTGGCCTCGATATGTTTTCAGCTGCTTGGCTGTTTTTTCGATTTGAGTCATAAGTGTATCGAGCTAACTGATCCACTACTACATTCCCTAGGATTTCCTCGTGCCCTGGAATCCATTTCACCTCTACTAGAGCCGATGCCTTCTCTTTTAACTTCAGAAAATTTTCAACTTTCCAGGTCGATGACGTTGTGTTTCCAGACTGAATTACTCTTACTGCTGCCATATTATCCAGTATAACGTAAATTGCGGTGTTTCCTTGGTCCATTTGCCTTGCCAATATCATTTCTAGGGCCATCATAGCTCCATGTACCTCTGCATCATATACCTCTGATCCTGTTAGAAACCCCGAATTTTCTAGTAAGAGATGGTCTGTGTTTCCTGCTTTGTAGATAGCGAGGCCCCATGTTGTGCAGGAATGACTTGATCCTGATCCGTCGCTGTACGCACAAATGACATTTGATGGTAATTGTGCAAGCCAATCTTTTGCTAATCTTGCTGCAGTGCACTTATCAGTCTGTTTAGGTTGCATAAAAACTGAGCCTGGTCGCGTCAGCTTTGGGGGTAGCTCCGACTCCGGCAGCAGTTTAGATGCCCTTTGAATTCGTGAGTTGTGAATTAGTGCGGCTCTTTGGCGGCCTCTGGTTGATGTTCGGAGATGTAGTTGAAAGCGTGCCTGGTTCGTTTTCTCCATGGCGCGGAGACGCACTGAATGATAGGTGTCTAGTTTTTGGATCCTTGCTGCCGCCTTTATTCGTTTTTCTTCTAACAAAATTTGAGCTGGGGGTATACCAATCTCCCTCTTTAGGGCAGCTCCTGGCATTGTCTGTCCACCACGTTGGGATTGCTGTCCTAATCCCTGCCATAATGACTCTATCAATCGCGTCTCTTTACTTTCCCGTTAAATTCTTGACTACCGCTCTAATCGTAGCTCTTGTAAGTCCTTGCCACCAGACTTCAGCTGCATGCAATACGTTTGGCATTACTACTGTGCGTATTATCGTTTCCATTTGATCTGGGGGGGACCTTTAGTGCAAGATGCTACTCTTCGAAAATGTTGGACGAGATTCATTCCTTTACTTGTTCACTCTCCAACGTGGCGCTAAAATGTTAGTTCTTGATCCAGAAACACGCCAAGCCATCTGATTTCAGTTGAGAGTGCCTTGTCTATCGGTCTTATTTTGATTGAGGGCAGATCTCGAGGCCTGGCGCGAGGTCCGAGAAAATAGATTACCTCGGCCTTAGATGGGTCAAAAGCTACCGCATTTTCTCCTGCCCATATTATAATATCATCTACTTCCTTTTGAGCGGCTGCTGCTGCATCTACTGGTGTGTTCCCAATCCCAAGAACCGCAGTATCATCGGCATAACCAAATCTCCTTGAACTACCTACTACGACTTCTGAAATGTATAAGAGAAATAGAATTGGTGATAGTGGTGATCCTTTTGGAAGTCCACATTCCAATAATCTTTGCTCAGTTGTGCCGTGTTCATGTCGGACTATTGCTTGACGACCTCTAAGGAATGATCTGATCCATGCTAGAGCTTGTTTTGGCCAGCCTTTTTCTCTAATTCTTCTAAGTAGGCGTTCGAAGAATACGGCATCGAAAGCGCCCTGAACGTCTGGTGTGACGAGCACTGCTTTTTGATGATGATTTAAAGTGTGTTCAACATCATGGACTACGCATGCCACTAGATCATTTTCTGAGCGTCCCGGAAGTGCCCAAAAAAGATTTTGCGGGATAACTTGCTTTTCTAGGGCTGTATACGCCATCCTTTTTGCAATTAATCTTTCTAGACCTTTACCTAAGCAGGAAAGGAGCGATATAGGTTGCCATCCTTCAGCTGTGCTTAGGTCTCGGTTTGTTTTTGGAAGTAAAATAACTTCAGCTATTTTGAATATCGCGGGAAAGTGGTTATATCGCAATGATCCTTCGTATAGATTTCTCACAGCTTTTCCTACATCCGACTACGCTACTTGAAGTAACCTCACTGTAATTCCGTCTGCGCCGGGCATCTTTCCCTTACACAGAGTTGCGGCCCTCCTCGCTTCTTCCTTTTTGACTCTCATTTCTCACGGTAAGTCTGTATTTAAATTTAAATTCTCTTCCTCCTCTCTCTCAACAAAATCGTTTTCGTCCGTGTAGCGAGCAAGTAGCATGTCACGCAACAGAGTTGCTCGTCGCTCTGGGTGTGACTCAAGACCTGTGGCTGCTCTTATGGGGGCCGGCTCTTTAGTTGGACGTCGCTAAGCCCACCGCGCAAGACGATACATGTCAGCATCGGATTTGACTTCTGAAAACTTTCTTCGCCAATATTCTCTTTTGGACTTTTTAAATGTCTCTCTAAATGCCTTCTTACTATGCTCGTCATTGTATTACTTAAATATGTCTCTTACCTTCCGGCATTCTTGTATCCACCAGGGTGCACTTCGTCCTGATCTAGCCGCTCCTTTAGTTCCTGTTGCTTGGATTGCGTCTTTAAATAACGTTACAATAGAGTCTGTTAGCTTTACTATGTCTTGAGTTGAAGTTAACGATTGTGATTCGAGCCCTCTGCTCCATTCTTTTATTACATTTGAGAAATCCTATAGCGCCGAGTCTTTAACCTGTACTGGGCAAGAGAGTTTCAGGGCCAGTGTGCCACGTGGGCTCGGTTTGGGAATGTCCCCTACGAGGGTAAATGGTCAGAGGTAGAGTTTAGCTCTGTTGTGACCGAGGCTATGGCCCCGTAGCCCGACCATATTAGATCCAACGTATTACCTCATGTGTGGGTTAGTACGCCGGGTTGTGAAGCTAGATACATACCGTTGTCGGTCATTCTATTAATAATACCTTGGCCGTCTCCATGTTGACTATTTATTAAGGGTTGCCATTCAGGGTGTACCGCATTAAAATCACCTCCTATTAGTGTTGGTCCTGACGGGGTCCATGACAGCAGGTGTGACCATTCTGTGCCTGGTGCTCTATAGATAGACGTGAAGGTCACACCCTCTACTATTACTGCTGTAAAATCGGGACAGTTTCTACACAAGTATTGTTGTCGGCATTTTCTACCTTTCCGGGTATAGATTATTGAACTTGGGCGTTCCGTTTCCAAACCAACTCTGGCTGGAAGGTATTTATTAAAGCACAGATGGGACTTTGTTAGCCAGTTGCCGTCTTTTCTGGCAGCCCAGGGTTCTTGTAGAAGAAGTACATCGATATATGCTTCCCAGCCTGCCTGGAGTATGATATTAGTTGATGATTTTCCTTTATCGAGGTTTGCACATAAAAATGTGATAACTGTATCTTGAGTTTGCCCTGACAGGTTGTGGTCCCTTACGGGCATGACGAGTCGGGCAAGTTTTCGTTTTCGGAAGTCGCCTCTGTTGCTCTCTGGAGGGCTTCTTGTTTAGTTGATCTCTAGTCCTTTGGATTACTTTTCCATTGATACGATGTGGGCGCGCCATGCATCGTGGTTCATCAGCTGATTGTGGTCCGTGGCAATTTCTGCAGCGCGGTATTGTTTCTTTACATCTCTCACGTTTGTATTCTACTGACCCGCATCTTATACATCTTTCAGCCTTTGAGCATATCTTAGTTGGGTGGTGGCCATGACATCTGTTGCATTGTCCAATTCTCGGCTTTAGTTGGAATTCTGTTAGGCGGCCACTTTCTTCGAATAACTTTTCGCCTAGTGTTGGAACCCCTGTTGCAAAGTGTAGAATCCAATTGGTTGTGGGGCTATCTGAATTTGACGCAATAGCCCTTACCGATGTCGGTCGGATACCTGTGGTTTCTTCAATCACTATTTCTGCTGTGATCTGGACGGTACCACTAATCGAAAAGAGTTTGTCTGGTACATTGGGAGCGAGGATTGAAACCCATTTCGAAGCCGGCTATAATTTGATCTCGGTCTTTTCTAGTCGGTGTGCTTGTGTTAGAAGAGCATTTCGCATTATCTCGCTGCCGACTGCATAGCCCGAATTGACTCTGATAACTTGTGTAATGGCTGAGGTAGCCACTTTCAGTTTTTCAGCAAGGCAAATCTTAATGTAGTGTGGTGAAACGCGGCGCCATGGATGATCTTGTCCCGTTCTCAGAAATAGTCTTTGATCATGTTTTGATATCGTTTTAGGTGTATTCTCTGGGGAGATCAGGGGTACTATATCTTTTTCTTGTCTTTGATGATCTTCTACCTTTTCCTTTAGTCTCCTATGGACTATTTCGGTCCAGGAGCTCTGGATTGCTGCCTTGCTTTTAACATTTTGATTGGCCGAGGCTCCTTGATGTGTTTGTTTGTGTTCCTTGTGTTGATATGTAGACATAGCCGTCCGGTCTTTAGTTTTTGCAGGCTTCTTCTGCTCTACCGTCTTCGGAGTAAGTGTGTCAATATACTAGTTACATGCGCACAGGGCTGACTATGAAACATCTCGGAATGTCGCTTAGCCGCTTATGCAGGGGGATAGTCGATAAGTAAGCGAACATCCTTATCCCTTATTCTAGATTGTTCTGCTGTTACTTCCCTCTGCTGCATGTGTTCTGTTGGAAATTCAGGAATCC